>CAUYPK010157347.1:0-39350 GCA_963574355.1 Loris lydekkerianus
GGTGGCCCCCCCAGGGGGGGGGGCCTGGGGGGGGGGCTCGCGCGCCCCAGACAACATCCTTGTTCAATAAAGCATCAAAATAAAAAAAAAAAAAAAAAAAAAAAAAACACAGGCTTTTGCCTTTGTAAACCTCCTTCACACGCTTTACCTCCCAAGACAGAACTGGAGTTTCATCTGCGGGAGTGCTGGGTTTTAACACGTATGGTAGATAGAAGGGAGGGAGGAAGTGGAAGGGAGGGGGGTGGATGGAGGGAGAGAGAGGGATGGAGGGAAGGAGAGGGAGGGAGGGAGGGAGAGAAGGAAGAAGATGAGGGGAAGGGGCAGGGGCAAGCTTGTCTTTCAGGGGATGTCCAGCCCTATGGGGAACTCTTTAAGTCCCTGCAGTCACAGCGTGATTAGAGAATGAGAACATTCCACCAACCTGCAAGGGTTACTCCTTCTGGACCAGGCCTAATACCACACCATGCTGCTTTCTCCAGGGCACTTCCAGCAGGCCCTGGGGCAGGGGACTCACAACTCCCTGTGATAGCCAAGCCTTGAGGAAAACAGAGGTTTGGCTGCCCAGTGTGTCCCCAGATGGCTGCTAAACAGCCGAAAACCAAACAAAAGGGCTTCCTGGACGTCAGGAGCACCTCGGAGATCCCTGGCCCCAAGCTGCCCCTGCCCCATGCCAGCTAAGAACCGCTTTGAGAGTATGCTTCAGACGGACCCTTCTGGAAGGAAGGCTTCCTCCCGTGGGTGGTTCTCTGCTCCAGATGGCTGCAGGGAGGTGCTGCTGGCCCGGCGCCCGCCATGCCTGTTTCTCACAGAACCATCCACAGCCTGGCAGAAGCTGAAGTCAAGCAGATGCTCTTGGCCAGGAGACACCCCCAATCACCAAGGGCTGAAGACCCCTCAAGGTAAAGAAGAACTAAGTTCTGGTAACAGATCTGACCAGCAGAAGCCCATGTGCTTCCTCTTCCACTGTCTGGGATAAAGGAACGTCAGCAATCCGCTCATCCGTCTGCAGACTCCCTCACAGAGGCGTCCGGATTTGCACTTGCTCTCTGAGCACTGTCTGTTTTTCTGGTGGAGGGAGTCAGCCGAGTGCAGCTGAGAGTACTGGGTTTCTCCTGCTCTGTCTCTCCCCCCCTTGCGGTGTGACCCACAGAAGCACCACACTTCCAGGGCCAGAGGTCCCTCATCTGCAAACTGGACACAGTGGTATCTGTCCACACATGGCCACACGGAGATTAGAAAACTCACATGAGACACGATGTCCTTTTATTCACTCCACACACATTGTGGCGTGCCCATTCTGTGCCAGACACCATTCCAGGTAGAGGGGTGACAGTGAGCAGTGCTGAGGATCGATCCAGCCTGCCTCCTGCACTGTCTGACTCCACCAGACACTACTGTTTTCTGAAAAAGCAGCTGATAGAAAAAAAAAAAAAGCAACTGACAAATATAACGATGTCTGTTTTTTTAACACTTAGAAACTATTCCTCTGCGAAAATGCAGAAATAGCTGAAATTGCAACAATTACACACCAATATCGTAATAATTATCAGTATATGTAATTCGCCCATCATGACACTTAAGGCTCTGGGCCTGGCAAATAGTGGTGCTAAATAAATGTCTGCTGAGTAGATAAATGGGGAGGTCAGCTGCGCTCAGAATAATGTAACCCCAAAGAGCGGATGAGTCTGCTGATTTCAACAAATGTCTGGCGCGGGCTCCACCTGCACTTGTGAGCAGCCGGCCCAGACACTTCCCACAGATCCCCACTCCCAGTGTCAGTGGCAAAGGAATCCTCTTTTCAGCAGGAATAAGGACTGCCAAGGAGCGGGCAGAGGGTTTGGAGGATGGCTTCCATTTTCTCTGGACATCCCTGACATTGATTCCACCAAGCAAAACAGGAACATGCCTGCAGCTCTGAAATAACACAGCATGACGACACGGGCCGCAGTGCTGGCCAGCACTCAGAGGAGGGTCGTGGGGCACAGCTGACTCGCTGCCCCAGACACACGCACCACTGAGGATCACTGAGAGCTTCCGGGGAGTCACACAAATGGAGTCCACACTTTCGGGAAGCCTAGGGTATCTACTACCTCTGCCTATGATGATGTCACAAAACAAGCTGCCCCAAAACTCACGGCTTAAAATAACCACAATTGATTATCTTTCATGAGTGCACAGGCTGGCCAGTGACCCTTCTTACCAGGCTAAGCTGTGCAACGTGAGGGCTGCCTGCCACGAGATCTCTCTCCCTGCAGTGGCCCAACACAGGCCTGTCCTGGCAGGATCAAGGCCCAGAGCAAAGCTACCAGCAGCCATGGGTCAGATGGGCACAGCTTTTCTTCTGTCACATTCTGTTGACCAAAACAGATCTCTCAGGGCCCCCAGATTCCAGGGGCGGTGAGATAGGCTTCACCTCTGCATGGGAGACACTGCACAGTGACACCGTGACAAGGTGGAGGCAGGTGGGGACGGGGAAGTGAGGCTATTTTCACAAACAACCTGCCACACCCCAGACCCATCCTGCCAGATGGACACTGCCCTTTCTGTTTTTCACTCAACACACCCTTTGTTGCAAACTGCTGAGACCCACACAAAGGCACTGGTATTACTGCTGATCTGAGGTTGAAGGGGTAGGTCTGGCCCACCACGGCAAGAGATGTGGGTTTTCTACTGAAAATGGTGATATGATGATTCCTTTCTAAAAATGTATTTCTGCTTCTGCAAACACCGTTTGCAGAAAAACATTAAATAAATAATAATTCACCCAAGCGCCCATCGAGGGATGAATGGGCAAGCAAAACCTGGTCTATACGTACAGTGGAAAAGGAGTCGGCTTTGAAAAGGAAGGAAATTCTGACACCTGCCACCACGTGCGTGGGCCTTGAGGACATTATGCTCAGTGGAAAAAAAACCACAAAAGGACAAATACTGTATGATTCCACTTCCAGGAGGTACCCACAATAGTTCATTTCATAGAGAAAGAAAGTAAAGAGAAGGGGTTCTGGGGGCTGGGAGAACAGAGTGGGGAGTTAGCATTTAATGGGACAGAGTTTCAGTTTGGAAAGAGGAAAATGTTCTGGAGATGGATGACGGTGACAGTTGCACAACAATGCAAATGCCCTTAAAATTAAATAACATTGAACTATACACCTAAAAATGGTCAAAATGATAAATTATACATTATGTACAAAGGAAACACAGATATGGCAAAGACTGGTGGTTGTCGCTAGGCAGATGCCTGGTGTCCAGGGTCTGTGATCCACCGGGCAGTCCTCAGCCTGGATGCCACACTCCGGGGAAGCCAATGCAGTCAGTGGCATGTGATCAGAGGCCGTACCTTCCAGGCGGCTTTGGCCTATCTCCTCGCTCCCCTCATCTCCAGTCAAGTTCAGAGGCTTTGTTAACTAGCGTTAACGCACGTTTAGGAAAGGTAGGTTATCGCTACAGTGAGGTAAGTGGTTGTTTAACTAACATGGCTGACGCGGGGACAGCTCTCACCGGCTGAGTGGCAGTGTCCCATCATAACACTGAAGACCCCTCCACTCCCTCCACCGACCGGGCATGGGAGATTCTCAGCCTGCTGGTTACCAGAGCTGACCAGGGAATCCTGGCCCTGGATGCCAACCCGTTTGCCTCAGGTGAGCTTCTCATAAAAGGAGGTTTCAAACACCAAAAGGGACATCCTTGAGTTTGCAGAGCTGGCTGTGCACAGGGTGGGGCCTGGGTCTGACACGGCCTTCCTTGGAACCTGCTGCGCAGTCCAGAGGGGATAGCTGTTCACCCACCCACACCTATCTTCACCTCCTCACCTGCTGCAAGTTCCCTAACAGCTGTACCTGGCCAGGGTGGCTTTGGGTCGGTCACTGTACCCCTTAGGCACCCCCAGGGTGTGCTGGGACCCCTCTGCTGCCCTTCTGCTCCCTTCACATGACACGGCAACCCAGAGGTCCTGCTGACACTTCCTCCATTGGCCAGAGCCTCTCCTTTGGGCTTCCTGGGTCAAGTGCCCAGTCTGTTCTGGGACAGCTCAAGAAGGCACTCACTGTGGCTCCCAGGATAAACATTATGTTCCTGTGGAATCACCTCCGTGGTCACCTCTTCTGGCCCTGCGACCCTTGGGTGGGCTCCCGGGTGGCCTGACAAATAGCACTCACCACATCTTTCCCCTTATAACTTGTCAGGCTCCCCTTCCTCCCCTGGGACTTGGCTCTTTTCATCTTTTCTTTAACCTCAACCTGAACCAGACATTTATCTCTAATAATGTTCACTCCATGAGCCTTTGCCTAGCAGTCAAGGGTGTCAAAGTCACTCACAGTCTGGATCCCATCACATTAGCAGCCTGATGGCTTCTTGTGGCAGGTGCAAATTTGGTACGTGAGCTTTTGAGGTCACTATTTGGATCTGGATCTGGAGGGAGGACTGGGGGCTTCCATAGGGCTGTTGACAGCCCCAACCACCTCCTTAGTCACACACAGACACTATTCCTCTATTGCAGTGGTTCTCAGCCTTCCCAATGCCGCGACCCTTTAATACAGTTCCTGTGGGTCGCAACCCACAGATTGAGAACTGCTGCTCTATTGCCACCGGCCTGTCCTGAGCCCTCTCACAGAGAGGCCTCTGGAGGCCCTGAGGAGGTGTGTGCTGGGCCTGTCCTCCTGAAGCTCCACTGGGTCCACTGGGCTCTTTTCCCCAGGATCTGGGGCTACTGCTTGATCATCCTCTCCAGCCTCATGCCTGTGATCAAGTCCAAGTTCTAGGAGTATAGGCTCAGAAATCATAAGGCCCTCCCACGTGTTCCCAAGTCCCCCCGGAGTCACCAGGGTTGAGGGTGACTCACCATCTGCCTTCCCAAGGCTTAAGCCTGGGTTGTGAGACCCTGCAGACCACAGAAGAAGAGAGCTCTGGGCTTGGAAACCTGTGCTCTTTCCAGTGGCAGGACTCCCCTCATACACACACACCCCCAGAGTCCTCATGGCCACTGGAAACCTGTGCTCTTTCCAGTGGCAAGACTTCCCTCACTCCCCCCTCTCCCGGGGTCCTCAACTCAAATCTGCATCCGTTCAGGAGGAAGCCGGGGGGCTGCCCCTGTAACCTTCTCACAGACAGTTCCACCTGTATCGCTGCCCCCTAAACGAAGGAGGCATTTCTCCGCAGGTGTGCAAGGCTCCCTGAGCTCTGGCCTCACCTCCACACCTCACCTGACTCCCACCTATGCCCAGACTCTGGCAAACTGGCCCCCTTTTGGTTTCCAATCAGGCTCCCAGGCCACCCCTCAAAACCTGTCCCCAGGCTACCCTGGGAGAACGTGGAATAGCCATGCCACCCTGCACTCTGCTCCTCCCTAGCCTCCACAGGCCACCTTATCATCTTCTTCTCCAGGAGGCCTTTCCTGACAGCACAAAGTGCACACCAAGTCCTCCTTCTCCAAGAACCCTTTGTGACCCTAATAATAATGACATGTACACTTGCTAGGCACTGTTCCTAGCACTGACCATTTTTAATCTTCACCATGACTCTATGAGGTGGGTACTTTTATTATCTCCCATGTTACAGATGAGGAAACTAAAGCACAGAGAGGTTAAGCAACTTGTCTGAGGTCACAGAGCTGCACAGAGAGGTTAAGAAACTTGTCCATGGTCACAGAGCTGGTGAACACACTCTAGCCCCAGAGCCTACGCTCCAGACCCCACTTCCCTCCCATCACAGATGCTGGGGGCAGGCTCCATGTCTGGCTCATCACTGAAATTCCTTGTTGGATCTCTACCTCTTGCCTCCCCAAAGGTGGAACTTCAAAGCACAGCAATTTCTTTTGAGAAATTTCCTTGTGACTTCCTACGAATCTCACGAAAGAGAGTTTATTCTATTTCTGTTCCTCGGGCATCTTCGTCAGCCACGTCCATTTACTTCAGATGACTTCAGAAGCCAGCGTGGCGCCGTGGTGAAGCAGCAGCCAGGCTTGGGTGGAATCCCAGTTCTTGTATCTGACTGGAGGCAAACAACTCCACCTCTCTGTGTCTCCGTTTCCTCTTCTTAAAAATGGAGTGGGAGAGCCTTGGGCAAGGAGGGTGTAAGGGGAAGTGAGGCAGGGCGTGGACACAGACCGGATTCCGAGGAAGGACGGGGGACGTGGACGGAGCAGACGCTCCATGCTTGTTCTCTTGGAGCAGGACTGACCCCAGGAACGTGGCCCTGACTCATGGTTTCCAGGGCAGCTTTGCCACTAACCATCTGTGTGCCCGAGGGCTGACAGCGAGCCTCACTGGCCTCAGTTTCTCCACCTTTGTGGCAAGGGCCCCTCCAGGTCCACCATTCCTAGGATTCTAAGATTTTGTGTCTGGATATGGGGCAGTGTTGCTCTTATTGCTGCCATGGTGATGACACTTCCTTCGTATCCTTTTGTCACAACCTTTCAGGGAACATAGAGAACAGCAAAAGGTCTGTGGACTCAAAGAACATTAGCCAGGTTTGGACCAACAGCGGAAGTTCAAACCTACAGGTGTGGTGGGAACTGAGGGGCCCCACACAAGCAGTCACCCCCTGGCAGAGAAGGGCTGGACTAAACACGGGGTCTTGGTGTAAATGACAGGAACAGGAGCAGCAGTGCTGTGGGTGGTTGGAGACATTTACTGAACAATCGTCATCAAGTACTGTCAGCCCCACTCTCAGATAGGTCAGAATCCAGCCCTTCTCCCCACCTCTGCCACCATCATCACTGGCCTGGTTCATTGCAATGACCTCTCTAGTCTCCCTCTGCCCACCCTCACGCCCCTTGGTCTCTTCCCCAGGCAGCACCCAGAGGTCTCCAGATCCCAATCATGTTCCCCCTCTGCGTGGAGCGCTCTGGGGACCTATGTGGGCTCCCCCTTCCTTGACTTCTGATCCTCACCTGATGCCCATACCCCTCACTTACCCCAGCCACACCAGCCTCCTCGCCCTTTCACTATCCCCCAATGTGCGGGGCACATGCGCACCTCAGGGCCTTTGCACTGGCCACGCCCCCACCCAGAGCTCATCACAGACTTGGACACAGCTCGCGCCCTCACTTCCTTTAGGTCTTTGCACTCACTCTATGCAAAATTTTAACACCACCCCCAACTCCATTTTTCTCCTAAGCACATTTCCAATCTAACACACTAAATATTATCCATATTTATCTTGTTTATTATGTGCTTTTCCTCATTAAAATGTCTGAAATGTACAAACTATGTAATCAAAACATGCGTACCCCTGAAATATTCTGGGAAAAAAAAAAAAAGTAGATAGGGGAAAAGAAATGAAAAAAAGAAGTATAAGCTTGTGAAGACAGGGATTTTCTTATTGTGTGCATTGTGGTAACTGCTCGGCAACCAGCATCGTGTCTGGCACATGTAATAGAAGCTCAATAAATATTTCTTGAATGAATGAATGGTGTTTGCTGAAAGAACCTTCCCACTCAGGAATATTTTAAGTGTTCTGCAATTCCTGGCCAGCAAGATGCAGAGGGAAACCTGGAGAAGACGGCTGTCACGGACAGGACCCAGGGGAAGGAAAACAGTGTTTATCTGCGGCACACAAGCGTCTGTAAGAATGAGACGCACCAAGAGTGCTGAGGATTGTCCCAGGAGACCAAAGGTCCTGCTAAGTGCTGCCCTGGGCAAAGATCACTCTCCACTGCCCGGGGCACGAGACTCTCGTCAATTTAACAATATTCTGATGAGACAGGCAGTGGGTGAAAGAAGATTCCTGAAATAAGCAGCCAAGCCAAGGCGGCCTAGCCAGCTCCAGGGGGTAAAGCAACAACCTCCACACCCCACGTGAGAATCAGAGGTAGAAGGAGGTTTGATAAAGGCCCCTCCTAGGTGCCGATGCTGAGACCATGAAGCCCAAAGAAATGAGGTTTCCCACATCACGTAGCTGTGGTTCAGTACATACAGCAGCAGCAAACACCGTGGTCCAGTGCTCACTGTGGGTCACACATATTTGTTTATTGTGGCAAAATACACATAACGTGAAATTTGCCATTGTAACCATTTTTTACACGCACGGTCCAGCGGAGAAGCACTTTCACAGTGCTGTGCAGCCGTCACCACCCTCCATCTCAGAGCTTTTCTTCTACCCAAAATGAAACTCTGTCCCCATTAGACACTGACTCCCGCCCCCTCCTTTGGCACCGTTCTACTTTTTCTCTCTGTGAAACTGACTACCGAGGGTCCCTGACACAGGTGGAATTATGCAGTACTTGTCCATTAGCGACTGGTTTATTCACTGGGCACAGTGTCCTCAAGGTTCATCCACACGGTAGCAGGTGTCAGAATCTCCTTCCTTTTCAAGGCTGAGTAACATTCCACCATATAGACAGACCACATCTGGTTTATTCATCACACCCACCTTTCAGCTATTGTGAACGCTGCTGCTATGAACATGGGTGGACAAGGACCTCGTTGAGACCCTGCTTTCAGTATCTTTAGCAATACGTACACCCGGAAGTAGGAGTGCAGTATCAAATGGCGAGTCCTTGGGCGGCTCCTGTGGCTCAGTGAGTAGGGCGCCGGCCCCATATGCCGAGGGTTGCGGGTTCAAACCCAGCCCCTGCCAAACTGCAACAAAAAAATAGCCGGGCGTTGTGGCGGGTGCCTGTAGTCCCAGCTACTAGGGAGGCTGAGGCAAGAGAATCGCTTAAGCCCAGGAGCTGGAGGTTGCTGTGAGCTGTGTGATGCCACGGCACTCTACCAAACGGCCATAAAGTGAGGCTCTGTCTCTATAAAAAAAAAAAAAAAAATGGCGAGTCCTTGTTAAAGTTTCTGAGGAAACACCACCCTGTCTTCCACAGTGGCTGTACCATTTCACACTCTCATCAACAGTGCACTAGGCCTCCAATTTCTCCACATCTTCATCAGCAACCTTGTTATCTGTGTTTTTAATGGTAGCCACCCTAGTGGGTGCGAGGTGGTGTCTCACTATCATCTTACTGAAATTCCCTGATGATACGGAGCAGGAAAGATGCTCCTACAAGTGCTTCACACATATTCAACTCATTTAAGCCCCCAAATAACCCCATGGAATAGATGCCATTATTATCCTCGTTTTACAGATGTGCACACTGGCACAGAGAGGTGCAGAAGCTAACACCATGCATGGCAGAGCTGGGATTCAAACACAGAGCATCAGAATCCATGCAGAGGGCAAGAGTGCCCAGAGCAGGCACCCACGTGTCTGCCAGCTCCTCCCTGGAAGTCAACACCTCCCTCCAACACTGCACTAACATGTAGCTCTGAACCAGCTGGGCCTGGATGATGGCTACTAAGCCACGCAGTGACAGTGAGCAGTGGCCGGAGAGCGCACACCAAGATTAAAGGAAGCTTCAGCAATACTTTGCAAGAAACACATTTCCTATGCTGCCACCAAGAAACATACCTTCACATTCATTTTCATAAAAATCCCATCCATCAAAGTACAGATAAGGAACAGCTATCATTTGATTTCTAAAACACAAAATGTAAGTGCACAAGAACAATCAATGTAATAACACTCTTAAGCAACTCTATTTTTGAAGTATCAATCGCTTCATTTTCTGGGGAGATTACTGTGCGTAGGAGAAACTCAGATGCCCGGAGCTCAACTATACAACAAAAGCTAAATTAAGAGGGATAAAAGGCCAGGGGTTTATTTAACTAAAAGGTAACCCAACACCCCTGGTTTTCCAAGTGCCACAGTGGTCATGTCAATGGCTTTGGTATTCAGGGGGCCCCTATAAATAGAACCTCATTAAGACAGGGCAGGAACACAGGCCATCAGATAGAAATAGCCATGCACGAGTCACTGGAGCCCAAATCCTCCCATGGGTACGTGATGTGGCACTCAGGGAGGACGCCACACGACATCTGATGATTAAGCTCATGAACTGGCCACTGCATGCTGACGTTGGCAGCACTGTACAGACACCCGGTAAAGTTTCATAACCTTGGTATACCAGTGCCCCACAGCTGTGCCCATGTTGACAGGTGGCAGTGCCTTGCTGAGTCTTACCTTCACTATCGTTGTTGTGTGGTTATTTTTGCGCTATTGCAAGAACGTTGGAGCTTGAATTAGAGCAAAGAACAAACATTCAATTTCTTGTTAAACCTTGCAAGTGTGGAAGTGAAATCAGTGACATGTTAGTCCAAGTTTATGGGGAAAATGCCATGAAGAAAACAGCAGTATTCATATGGATTAAATGTTTTTTTGTTTGTTTTGTTTTGTGAGACAGAGTCTCACTACGTCGCCTTTGGTAGAGTGCCGTGGTGTCTCAGCTCACAGCAACCTCCAACTCTTGGGCTTAAGTGATTCTCTTGTCTCAGCCTCCCAAGTAGCTGGGACTACAGATGCCCACCACATTGCCCGGCTATTTTTTGTTGCAGAGGTCCTGGTTGTTTAGCTAGCCTGGGCCAGGTTCAAACCTGCCATCCTTGGTGTATGTGGTTGGCACTGTAACCATTGTGCTACGGGCACTGAGCCGATTAAACATTTTTCTGAAGGGAGAGAAAGCATCATTAATGAAGAGAGATCAGGGAAGCCAGTAATGAGCAGAACCGATGAAAACATTGCAAAAATTCATCAGCTTGTGCACCAAAATCATTGGCTGGCTGTGAGAAGCATAGCAGACCAAGTAAACATTGATAAAGAAACGGGAAAATCTTAACTAAAAATCTTGGCATGAAAAAGGTCTGTGCAAAATTGATCCTCCAGGAACTTAAAAAAGCTCACCAAGGATGAAAAAAAGTAAAGGAGAATCAAAGTTTGCCAAGACCTTTTGGAGAGGCAAGAAGAGGTTTTGGGCCATGTTATTACTGGTGATAAGACATGGGTGCACCAATACAACCCTGAAACAAAGCATCAGAGTGCACAACGGAAGTCAGCCAATTCTCCACAAACAAAGAAGTTTCATCAGCCCACATCAAGAGTCCAAATGATGCTGCTAACCATTTCTGGTATCAGAGGGATTGTTCATTATGAATTTGTATCAACTGCACAAATGGCTAACCAGTTTTACAATTTGGAAGTGCTGAAAGGCTGTGTGAAAAAGACAAAAACAATCTGAACTGTTCACCAACAACTCACAGCTCTTGCATCACAACAACGTACCAGCTCACACAGCACTGTCTATGAGAGAGTTTTTAGCCAGTAAACAAATAACTGTATTGGAACACCTTCCTCCCTACTCATCTGATCTGGCCCCCAGTGACTTTCTCTTTACCTGAAGATAAAGGAGATATTGAAAGGAAGACATTTTGGGGTGGTGCCTGTGGCTCAGTGAGTGGTGTGCTGCCCCATATACTGAGGGTGGTGAGTTCAAACCCAACCCTGGCCAAACTGCAACAATAAAAAAATTGAAAAAAAAAAAAAAAAAGGAAGGAAGACATTTTGATGACATTCAGGACATCAAGGGTAATTAACACAACAACAGCTCTGATGTCCATTCTAGAAAAAGAGTTCTCAAATTGCCTTGAAGTGTAGACTAACAGGCCACATCTGAGAGCACAGCGGGCTGCTCCATCTGACAGCAGTCCTATGCTTGTGCCAACCTGGCTGACCCGGCTTCCTGGTGCTGCTCTTTGGTCTCACTTTTGCTGCACCCCTTGTGTTTTCTGACTAGATGAGTGCTCTCTCCACATCCATGCACATCACAGCCTTGCTTTGCATGCTCAGGAAACATGAACTCAGCCTGCTCCCCTGTCTGGGCTGCGACCTTCCTCGGAAAGCACCAGGGTCCTGAGCCCTGCTGGTTGAGAGGTGCTCAGGCTGGACGTGTGGACATGGTGCTTCTCTGCCCCCCTCAACCCCTCCTCCCTGCTCCACTTACCTCCGACCAGAGGTTCTAAGCAGAGGTGGGTCCAAGTCCCTCTACAAAAAGGCGTTAGTGAGAGATTAACAGAGCAGAGCAGAGAGCCAGGAAAGGAGACAGCCACCACAGCCAACACCCAGCTGGGAGGAAAGGCCCACCCGTGCCCCAGGGTGGTGACTGGCTTCAGCAGCTGAGCAAAGTGCAAAGTGACCACCATGCTCCCTGGGGTGCCTGCTCATCTTTCTCCCCCCATCCCCCAGTGACTTGAGTCACTCACTTGTACCACCCTGTGCTGAGGCAGCAGAGCCACACACTGGAGGGTCCCAGATCCCTCTGCTCAAGGTCCCTACGTCAGAGGCAAGGAAACTGAAGCCCACGGCTGCCTGGCTTTCCCAGGCTGCAGAGACCACCAGCTGTGCTCTAGGGCCTCGGCGCAGGCGAGAATGGGTCTGAGTCGGGTGTCCTGTCCACGATTCCACAGGACCTTCACATTACCACAATGTCCTGATAAAGTTCCACTTGGAACAGTCACACTCACACAGCCTCTGAGGGCTGGGAACAAGCAGAGAAATGGCCCAGAGAGCAGATGCATGGCCAGAAACACCTGGATCCTCGTCGGGGGGCTCTAGAAGCTGCTTGCATCTTCATTAAAGACTAGCTTACTGGTCCCCAAGAAGAAACCAGGAGTGGTTCTTTTCTTTCCAAGGCAGCTGGGCTTGACCAGAGAACTCACAGGTGTTGGCCATCCCCCAGGCCCCCCAACCTGAGGAAGGGGGATATCATGTGTCTCTCCCCAGAGGTCACTGGGCTTTGGTGCTGTGGCCCAGGGTCCCCACGATGGCTCTGCCTTGGGAGATAGGGACATATGCCCTGATCCTGAGGCTGCCTGGAGAAGCCCTCTCCAACCTGGGGCAACAAGCTGTGAATGGGTCGCCCATGCCAGGGCCTATGCCTCTACTTGAAAGGTGGATTTGTGCCAAAATTCAACTGTATCAACCCAGTTTCAGTTTGCAGCTCAACTCAAGGCCAAAAGCTTCAACTAACATAGAAGAAAGTCTCATATGGAAGAGGCAGACAGCACCAGGCCCTAAGCAGTCAGAAGGCGCTCTTCTTGGTGACTGAAAAGGCAACATTTACACAGGGTTTTAGTGATACATTTGCTCCCCCTAAATGGGCTGCCTGGTTTTCTGACTAGCTGCAAACTCTTAAACCAGAGGTTTCCAGTCAGAGGCAAATTCCAAGCAAACCCAGGCAGCAGTGGGCAATGTCTGAAGAGGCTTTTATGGTCCCAACTACATAGAGAAGGTGCTGCTGGAATTTAATGGCATTTGGATGCTGCTAAGCAGCCTACAACCCACAGAGCAGCCCCACAACAAAGAACGATCTGATCTAAAGTATCAATGGTCCCAGGAATGAGAAAGTCTAAACATGCGGACCCTTAGCTGCAGCTGCCTCAAAAAAGAAGAAAATAATGGGGCGGCGCCCATAGCTCAGTGAGTAGGTTGCCAACCACATACATCGAGGCTGGCAGGTTTGAGCCTGGCCCGGGCCTGCTAAACAACAATGACAACTGTAACCAAAAAATAGCCTGGCTGTCTTGGTGCCTATAGCTCAGTGGCTAAGGCTCCAGCCACATACTCCAGAGTTGGCGGGTTTGAATCCAGCCTGGGCCTGCCAAACAACAACAACTATAACCAAAAAATAGCCAGGTGTTGTGGCAGGCACCTGTAGTCCAGCTATTTGGGAGGCTGAGGTAAGAGAATCGCTTAAGCCCAAGAGTTTGAGGTTGCTGTGAGCTGTGACACCACAATACTCTACCCGGGGCGACAGAGTGAGACTCTATCTCACAAAAAAAAAAAAAAAAAAAAAAAAAAAAAAGAAAGAAAAGAAAAGAAAATACTAATAGGGGACCATTTAATATAATAAATAATTTAATGCAATAAAATGGGCTGATGAAAAAGCTCTGGAAATGGCTAGCGATGACGTCTGCCCCCACGCTGTGGGTGTGAGTTGGTGACACTGTGACTCCCGAGGCCTGTACTGTGAACACACCCTACTGCAGTGCCCTTAAAGTGGGTAAAATGGTCCATCTTATGCTATGCATATTTACCACGATAAAAAATCTATAATACATGGTATATAACCACATCACATATAATTATGTATTATGTATAATTACATAATTATAATGATTTTATAAAGTCACATGTTCACCATATGGCAACTACTATTGTAATCCATGACATGGGTCCCATCGTTACTTCCATTTGACACATGGGCAAACTAAAGCAGAGAGGAGCCCAGTAATTTGCCTATGGCCTCCATGTAAGGAGTGTCCAAGGGTCTGTACGCGGGCAGTCAGTGTTCCGAGGAGCCACATTCTCCTGTCCTCCCAGGGCTATTCTCCACTAGCTGACCTCCCTGACCCCAAAGTAACCTCTGAGACATTTCACTCAACAAAGGTCGCTGAGAGTTTGCTCTGTGCCAGGTGCTGGGGACGCAGAAGGAACCAGACAGAAACCCCAGTCCTCTGGGAATCCAGGGCTGAAAATGGACCAGAAACCAAAGCCAGAAGGACAAACTGTAGAGCCCATCAGAGGCAAGTGCCATAAAGAGACACGGAGTGCAGGAAGGAGCCGGGGGCCCTGGGGACGAGGGCCCCGGAGAAGGCACTGCAGTTGGAGGGAAGGAGGAGGAGGAGGGTCCCACACCTAACCCAGGGAGAGGGTGCAGTGCTGGCAACACGTGGCCCCCACTCCTCCTCTGCTCCCCCCCCCCAAACAGGCCTGGAGCTCTGCTCAAGATCCCAGCCCACTGTTGTGTGCTCACAGGCAGGCGCCCCACCTCTCTGTGCCCTTCTGTGAAGTGAGGAAGATAAAACCCACCTGCCCACGTTGTCCTGGAAATCACGCGAGGTGGTATGTGGAAACTGCTTGGCACCCTGCCTGGCACCTAGCAAGGGTCAAGGAAGTCAGCGTCTAGTAAGTCTACTCATGACAAGAATGGCGAGGACACAGCCACGCTGAGCCACACCTCACAGCGCTGGGGCCTCAGGACAAACATTGCCACATGTTTACTGTGTGTGACATCATGTGAGCTGCCCCAAAAAGCTTTCCCAGTGCACGTGTGTGAGAGAGAGACTGACAGACACCCTCCAGAAGACGGAATGTTCCGAGGATGCCCTGGCTTCCTGGGACATACGGAGCAGCCACGCTGTAGGCTCCACACGTTTGGTAGCTCCATGATGCTCTGTCTTACCCAGCGCTCACCAAGTCAAGCTTAGTGGCATCTCCCAGCAAGATGAACCCAGGCCCTGCCAGCTGGATTCCCCCTGTTCCTGCCCCCAGGCCGGTGTGGTCAGAGAAACCCGAGGGAGTCTTCTTGGTTGGTGCTCACGTGAGATCATCGCGTTCCAGTGGGGCTCCAATGCCCTCCAGTGGGTCTGAGAAGGGCAGGGAAAGGGGGGTCCCTAGAGCATGAGACATCCTTCAAACTCAGAGTGCCTTCAAGAGTTCTAAAATCCAGAATCCCTGGAATGCAAAATGACGCAGCCACTTTGAAGGACAGTGTGGAGGATTTTTACAAAACTAAATGCACCCTTAACATACAGTCCAGCCATCACACTCCTTGGTGTTTACTCAAAAGAACTGAAAACTTTTATCCACATAAAACACCTGCACATAGATATTTATAGCAACTTTATTCATAATTGCCAAAATCTGCAAACAACTAAGACGTCTTTCAGCAGGTGTATGGATAAAACTGTGCTACATCCAGACAATGGGAAATTATTGAGTGATGGAAAGAAACGGGCTGTCCGCCACGAACGGGTACAGAGGAGCCTTAATGCACATTGCTAAGTGAAAGAAGCCAGTCTGAAAAGGCTGCGACTGTGTGAACCCAACGGTGCAACACGCTGGCAAAGGCAAAACTGAGGGGACAATAAAAGGACGGGTGGTTGCCAGGGCTCGGGGTTACGGAGGTAGCAGCAACGGGAGTGCGGAAGACCGGTAGGCAGCGACACTACACCACACGGCGGAAGCTTATCTGTAGGTTTGTCCAAGACCCACGGAGGGCACAACACCAAGCATGACCCGTGTGAAGGATGGACTGCAGGTGATGACGATGTGTCAGTATAGGTCACCTACAGACAACGTGCCACACAGACAACAGGCCACAATCGGAGCACGGGAGGGGGCAGTGAGCGTATGACAACTCCGTGCTTAACTGCTCAGTTAAACAAAAAAAAAAGAAAGAAAGCCTTTAAGACAACAGAGTCAGGGGACTTGCGGCAATAAGGAGCACAGCCCACAGGGAAAATGGAGCATCTCTGCCGGGCGCACCCCTCACCCCTGCCTCAGGGTAGCCAGCGCCACCCTCTCGTTGCTCAAGCCAGAAACCCCAACCCCACCCCACCCTGTCTGTGAGCCTGCTGGACTCTGTCTCACAATAGCCCCCAGATCAGGGCTCTGGCCACCTCCACCCCACCTGTCATCTTTCTCTTGGGCCTTGGTCACAGCTTCCACCTTGCCTCCTTACAGTTTAGCTCACAACGCAGCCAGACAGTTCTTTTAAAATGATAAACTGGGCTACATCTTCCAAGCTCAAAACACCCTACTGCTTCCTCACAGCAAGAGCAAAATCCCAGTCCCCTGCCCCCAGCTCCACCCCCAGCACTCTGCTTCACCTCCCACCACTCTCTGCCCACCACCCCACACGCCCAGGGACACAGTGGTTTCGTGGTTTCTAGCACAGCAGGATCTGACATCCCTTAAGTGCTTAGGAAATACATAATGACTATATTAACCATGTGCTGGATAGATACAGGTGAGAAAACTGAGGCACAGATCAAGGCCACCATACCTGTGGGCAGAACCTGCCAGCTAGCCTGCACTAAGCCCAAAGACTAATGCTCCCCTATGCCATGAAAACAGGTGGAACAGTGAGATGGTTCCGTCATCACAGGCAACATCCTCCTTCCCAGCCTCTGGACCAGGGAGTATAGCTGATTCCCTGGGGATGTGGAGGTGGGCTGACGGAGGGGGTGTTTAAGCCGTAACTCTCACTACGTGCACATTAACTTGACCACAGAAGAACTGTTAGGCTGTTTCACCGTCGTGCAAAACTGGCTATTCCGGAGCCATCTCCCAAGGCCCATGGGGTCCCCCACAGCCCTCCTTTGCTCTTGCCTTTCTGGGGAGCCTCCTATGCTCACCTCCATGTGCTGCCACCTCTGGTCATCCATAGATGCCTCGAGGGGTGAGTGGGACACCCCCATCCAGCAGATGCCACCTAAGAGAAGGTCAGCAGGCCCACCTGTTGTGGCACTCAGCGGGAGAAGTTTCTGCATATACAATTATTAATGACTTTATTTACATACCAATATTTAGTACTGCTTGCAATTAAGCAGATCTGCTTTCAAAATATGACTAATTAGAACAGTCGGCTGGCAGGGAGACTTCTGCAGGGAATCACAACGTTCTAGCAAAGTTGCGCCTGCCAGAGGCGAGACCAGGTGCTGGATCTCGGGAAGCAGCCTTGAGCTCCATGCCTGGAAAAGCCTGGCAGGACAGGGAGGAAGGTGGGGGAGAGGAAGCAGAGAGAAAGGGGAGGAAGAAGGGGGGGGGGAGAAAAGTTGCAATCCTCAAGCCCCAAGGCTTAATTTGTATGAAGCTAGTTAACCATGTTCTCTGGCCTGACATTTTCAGCTACTTGAAAAGCCAACCAGAAAAGTACAAGGCTGCCTAATTCCTGGATTGACATTTCGAGGGGAGCCGGAAGAGGGGTACCTATGCAGTGATGCAGAAACCTGGATCAATATGGGCTGGTATGGACTTTTTGGCATTAATCTCCAACCAGCTTGTGTCCCCATAATACCCTCGCTGATTTCCATCCAGTGAGAAGCAAAATTTTCCAATTTTTCCCTGAGTGACCATTTTTGGTCAAAATAGATGCATCTCACAAAGATGGCCAAAGCCCACGTTCCTAAGGGGTATTTTGCACAAGTCCTGGCATCTGAGGCCATCTCAGAAGCAAGGCCCCTAGCAGGTACCAACATCAATCAAGGCCTGACCCATGACCATGACCTATGACCCATGACCCATGATCACTGCTTCCCTAACCCCATTTGGGACCAGTAGGTGTGGGGAGGGGTGAACACACAGAGGTAGAAACTGTGCTTTCCCCAAACCCCCAGGTTCTCCAGGTAAGGTGACAGTGTGAAAAGACAGCCATGCTGCCTTCAGGGAGCAGCCAGGGAGGCCTCCTGGAGGAGGCGGCTGGAAGCAGAGTTTGAAGGGAAGAGGGAGGGGCAGGGGTCCTCTGGGTTGAGCAAGCACAGAGCACAGAGGTCGTGTGACGAGCCCCTGATGCTGGGCACTGATGAGGCCACCCCCACTCCCCATTTCTTACCCTTCACTTTAACAAGTCCCTCTGCTCGAGGTCACCCCCACCAGAGGTCTTCCCTGGCCATCCCCCACAGACTGCACCTGTCACTTTTCCTCCACCCCTTGTCCTGCTTCTTATCTTCACCCAGTACCCACCACTACTCAATAGTCCCATCCACACTGATTTGCCTGTCTCTTTATGGGTTGACCAGATACAATGGAAGCTCCTCCAGCATGGGGGGGACCCGGCCACAGCACAGAGCTGGGCACATAATCAGACCCCCCAAACATGGGCTGAATGAGTCCGTGAGTGAGCAGTAAGGCTTGGAAACCTACCTGCAGCCTATAGAAGGCACAACCTCAAAGCCCCTGGGCCTGCCAGGCCAGGGGAGGGAAGCCCCTGTCTGGGAGTGCTGGTGGCCCTGCAGAGCACTCCTGGAGGAGGGGGCACTGCATGGTTTTCAAGAAAAGCTGGAAATGTCCAGTCTGGTGTGAAATTGCTATCACCTGATTTGGGAATGATGGCAACTAGGTCCAGTTGTTAAAATAAGAATCTGTCAACTAGGTGTGGCCCAAGGAGCCCAGTTTGCCAACTCAAGGGGGAAAGGAAAGGAAAGGACAGGTTTTTCAGAGAAGGGACAGTGCCTGGTTTGCATAAAGAAAGATCAAGTGACCAGGTGCAATGGACTCTGGGGTGGCCACCCAGGCCCCCAGACCTCATCCTCACCTGCCCGGAGTACCAGCTGCTGACACTGTCAGCTGAGTCCCTCTCAGAACTGTCCTGGGCTAAAGTCATGCGTCCCTCCCCCAGGGGACACATTAACGTCTAGTTGATGCAGAGGGACAAAGGTCCCTCACTCAGATTAGGGACATCTCTGAAGGGCCATCCCTGCTCCGTGGACCCAGTGGCACTGGCTGAAGGAGGCTCTGTTCAGACTCTGGCATGCCCCAACACCCCTCTGGCAGTCCAGCTGCCAGGTCCTCTCGAGAGCTTTTCTTAAGAGGTCCCCAAGAAATCCCCCTTCATACAAACCCTATCTCAGAGTCTGCATCCCATCAGAGTCACATTCCCTGGCCTCTGCCCTCTGGCCTCTATCCTCTGCCCCAACCCACCTCAGCTACTGCTTGTGCTGCAGGCGCCACTGGCTATGCACCTGCCCCAGGCTCTTGGGCCACAGCCAGAGACATGTGATCCCCAGAGATCACTGAGTTAAGCCTTGTCCTGGACAATGTACCTGTGAAATCCACACCAGCTCAGTTCCATCCATAACTTACAGTACTTAGTGCTACATGCCTTGTTAGGTGTGACCCGAAGTGGCTGTATCCCAGGCAGGTCAGCCAGAAGCTAGCACAAAAATGCCCTTCTTTGGAGTTTTATGGATTTGTAAAATATCAGCCCAATTTCATAAATCAGTGCACTTTATATCTCAAGGAAATTGGCAGCTCCTGGGGGAGAGTGAAGCCATTTCTGCACTCACTGCTTTAAACTCCGGTGATGG
This sequence comes from Loris lydekkerianus, assembly GCA_963574355.1. Lineage (NCBI taxonomy): Eukaryota > Metazoa > Chordata > Mammalia > Primates > Lorisidae > Loris > Loris lydekkerianus. The sequence goes on from CAUYPK010157347.1 coordinate 19,686, forward strand.
AACGGGAACCTTTCCCATGTCCATAAAGCCAGTCATGGAGTGGGCCAGCCCCTCAGTATGCTGGGTTCTCAAGAGCAATGAGCCCTATACTGAACACCACTTCCTCAGGTGCCTGGGGTCAGTCGCATAAGCAGACAGGAGTAATAGTAAGGGCAACACTGACTGACCGCATAGCATAGGTCAGGTCTGTATGTGCAGCACATCCCTGCCTCGTCCTCCACGATCCTCTGGAGTACCATTACTGAGGCACAGTGCTCAAGGTCACTTGGCTGGTAGGGACATGCTGGCTGCAGAGCCTGTGTGCTGACACCTGCGAACATACACCCTGCCTGATACCCTGCTGGTGAGCCCACACTAGGGCAGGAAGCACCAGGCCTCACCCAGCACCTGCAGGGTGCCAGGCCCCCCGACACTCCCTGAAGTCCTGCAGGGGGAGTCATTTCACCCATTTCATAGGTGAGGAAACTGAGGGTCCCAAAGGAGAAAGGACGGAGAGTTAGAACAAGGACCAGGGCTTCCTTGTAGTCTTTGCCGAAAGTCCTGGGCAGCAAAATGGAAGGAGACTCTTTCCTGCTGCTGGGGAGGAGAGAGACCCTTCTCTGGAACCATCTGTGATTCCCAGAAACCTGGAAAGGTGGGGGAGAGGTGTGGAGGCCCCCCACACAGCCTGCTGGTGGCTTCCAGGCTGGCCTATGTACAGGCCTAGGTGTCACTTTGGAGAAGGCTCCTCAGGACAGCGTCCTCTCCTCCGGCAGCCACTCCGTGCCGATACCTTTCCTATAGGAGAAGGGAACCCCGACCCTAATGGGGCAGAGAGGCAGGAGACAGGGCACAGGGCATTCCCCTACACAGAGGAAGGCCGAGAACAAGTCCTCTTCTTGAACCTCCCTCAAACACTTCCCTGGAGAGCACCCTCAATCCCCCTCTGTCCACCCCAGTCCTGCTGCCAGGAAACCCACTGAGGCACCTCATGTTTTTCAACAGTCTAGAGAGAAAACTACCTGCAATGTCCTACCTAGAGGCAAAGTCATGGGCTGTCGTGGGTCACTGTGGGTCATTCATGCCCAAGGTGGGGTGTGAGCCCCAAACTTCTATGGATGAGGACCCCTGCCAGCCAAGGGCGTTTCTCCAGAGAAGGCCATGGAATAATTGACTGTCCACGGTCAGGGCTGCAATGCTGGTCTACCAGCAAACTGTGTATGAAAATGACAAGGCATACTCAGTGAGGACATGGGAAGGAGAGCACTGGTGACACAGAAGGGAGTGGCCTCCATGGTGGAGGCCAGAATGAGTGGGACATAGAGATAGGGACGAGTGAATGGATCAAGCTGGACAGTGACCTCTCCTGGATGGCAACAGTCAGCACACCCACATCACCCCTCTGCACCGAACATCAGGGAAGTAAAACAGGGGGATTGGTCACAGCAAAACTGCAGCTGGGGCCACCGCATGGGAGACTCCACCTACCAACACAGACACCCCTGGGTCAGAGCAGCGAGAGCCCCAGGAGCCAGTGGATGCTGGCATGGTGGAGGGCCAGCTGCAGTGTGGACTGTGACCCTGTCCCTTAGCTGCACGAGCAACCTTCTTAAGGGCCTACAATGGGCAGCGCCTGGGGACAGAAGTGAGCAAAACAGACAAAGCCCTGCCCCAGCGAGGTCACGTACTTTGAGGGAGACGGCCACTGGGTAAGCGCGCCTCCCCTGCCCGGGGTGTGTGCTGGAAGGGTAAAGAAAAGCAAGGATGGAGCTGGCTTTCCAGGGGGCTGGTAGCTGTGCAAGGCCTGGGCACAGAGACCCCCAGAAGGAAGCGAGGGGGGTGACGCCGAGGGAAGGGAGGAAACACGAACGGTAGAATTATGGGAGCTGTCAAAGCTGGGTAACAGTGATGTGGATTTCATTCGACTTTTGTATCTCTTCAAAGATAAATGTTCTTAATAAAAAGTCAAAACGAAAATTGTTTTGGGGGCGGCGCCTGGGCTCAAAGGAGTAGAGCGCCGGCCCCATATACCAGAGATGGGAAAAAAAAAAAAGAAAATTGTTTTTAAGAAAGGACGTGAGGGGGCAGTGCGTAGGGCGCTGGCCCCATATACCGAGGGTGGTAGGTTCGAACCCGGCCCTGGCCAAACTGCAACAAAAATAGCCGAGCGCTGTGGCAGGTGCTTGTAGTCCCAGCTAGTTGGGAGGCTGAGGCAAGAGAATCACCTAAGCCTAAGAGCTGGAGGTTGCTGCGAGCTGTGATGCCATGGCACTCTACCCAGGGTGATAAAGTGAGACTATGTCTCTAAAAAAACAAAACAAAACAGGGTGTGAGGACCCTCTCAGGGTGAGAGCCCTCACATTAAAGGGTTATGTGGCTATCCTGGAACCACCCCCATCTTCACCCCTCCTTCCCTCTGCCTCAGTTTCCTCACCAGGAAAATGCAGATAACACCCTCCCTGGTGGGTTCTGTGAGCACTGAGCACTGATGTGTCTAAAAGGACCTGGAACATTACCCGATGGCCCAGCACCCCCACTTCTAGATACATACCCCCAAAAGAACTGAAAGCAGGTCTCAGAGAGATATGTGTATACCCCGACCAGAGGCAGGACACCTAAGAGTCCATTGCCCATGAGCAGGTAAGCCAGATGTGCTCTGTCCGTACGACGGAATATTAGCCAGCCTTCAAAAGGAAACTGGGACAGGTGCTACAGGGGGATGAGCCTTGAGGACACTGCCAGTCCCAAAAGGACAAATACTGTCCGATTCTGCTTACCCAGGGTAACTCGAGCAGTCACAATCAGAGACAGAAAGTTGGATGGTGGGTGCCTGGAGCTGGGAGGGGTGGGGGTGGGGAGTTTGTGTTTTTTGGGGACAGAATTTCAGTTTGGGAAAATAACAAAGTCCTGGGGATGGAGGGTGGAGACGGTTGCACAGCAACGTGAATGTACTTAACGCCAATGAGCTGCACACTGAGAAATGCTGAAAAGGTGAATCGTATGTCATGTGTATTCACCACAATTCTTCGTTTGTTTTTGTAGGGACGGGGTCTCACTATGTTGCCTAGGCTGGCTGTAAACTCTTTCTCAAGTGATCTTCCCACCTCAGCCTCCCAAAGTTCTGGGATTACAACTGTCAGCCACTATGGCAGCGAGGCCCATCAACCACAGTTTTAAAAATAAAATAAACAACTCTCTCTTAGAGAGGGAAAGGTACTAGGTGCCCAACCAATGCCCAGTCCCTGCCAGCCTCCTCTTGTCCTAGGACCGGAGAAATAAGAGACTGAAGCCAGGAGCACAGGGCTGGGCACTCAGTGATCTCGGCCACATTCTGGCCTCTCTGAGCTGCAGTTCTCTGAGCTGGAGGTGTGGACAAGAAGGTCTCCGGGCCCAGCTGCTCCCCGGATTTATGCCCTCATCCCTGCATCTGTCCGCCTGGGAGGCCAGCCACACACGGGCTTTGCACAGGATCATCAAGATCAAAAGATTTGCTGGAGTGGATATAAATAGCCACGAAGCTTCTGGCCTGGGCTTCTGAGCTGAGCAGCACCAGCCAGGCCAGTGACCCCAGCCAGCCTAGCAGGAACCTCGCCTTCCCTGCAGTGTCGGGGAGCCCAGAGAGCGGAGCCCACCTTCCTCTGTGTTCCCAGCCTCAAGTTCAGGCTTTGTTCCCTTCCTCCTTACCGCTTGTCAGTTTCTCTTTTAAAATTCAAATTGGTTTTCAAATCCAAGCAGAATCATCAGGTCCCTATCCTGCCCGTGCAGAAGCTTCCAAGTGCTGGGGCACCCACAGGGCAGTGGAGGGGTCCAAGGAGATGAGGGCCAGCGGGGCACAGAGTAAAAACATATCCCTCATCTGCTTCCTTGGCTCTCAGTCTCCCACTCACCTGGATTCCTATGATAATTTTCATCAGTCTAAAAGTCAACCTGCTGAGACCTCACCTTTAAAACCTATGGTGTTTTCTGACAGCTGCTGGGCAGCCCCTCCTCCCCTCTCCCCACTTCCCTCCCTCTCCCTCCATGGCACCCTCTTGGGGCGGGGTGGGGCTGGCACTTAGGACCCCTGGAAAGTGCTCAAGTGAATGAATCAATTGCTGATTCAACACCCAGGGGAAGAAAGGAAGGACAGAGGGAAAGAGGGTCATCCACACACAGCTGCCCCCATGTCTCTCAGCTCTGCTCTCTGGGGAGACTGTCCCCCAGTCTGCGACCTTCTCTCTGCCTCTCGGGTTCTCTCTCTCGCTCTCTCCCTGTCTCTCCCTCAGTCTCTCTCCCTCTTTTTCCCTCTAGCTCTCTCTGTCTCGGTGCGTCTCTCTCAGTCTCTCTATGTCTTTCTGCCCATCACCGTCTTCCCCTCCCCTTTCTGCCTCTGTCTCTCTCTCTCAGAAGCAAAGCCAGAAGGTTGGGAGTTATAGCTCGGACACTCTCCCACCAGAGAGAAGAGGGGACACCAATCCCAGCCTCCTGAGGAGTGACCTAGGTGCAGAATGTCTGGTATGTGTCACCATCCCTATCCAGAAGGCCCAAGCCTTGCCCCTCTCCTTGGCCCAAGCAGAAGCCTCACCGACCTGTGAACTCTTCCCCTATAAGGGCTCTGCAGGCCCCCATTACATCATGCAGCCTTACCCAGGCAGTGCCCTACCTGTCACAAGACATCCACAACCCTGAGGGTCAGGGCTCAAGAGACCCTGGCAGACTCACTTATCAACTAAGTGACTAAACTCAGCAACTAGCCAGACACCAGGGCCCCAGAGGGACGCACCTCTACTCCCACTGGATGCAAACTTGGAGGCCTCAGTCTCCCAGAGATGCGATCAAACATCTTCAGTTCACAGCTATAAAACCAACCTCCAGGTAATCGTAGGGTTAGGACTGATGAAGAGGGACCAAAGCCAAACACATGAACCCAGACTTAAACAGGTGGTTTTATTTTCCCGTGTGAGAGGGTGGAGTAGAGCAGTGCAGGTGTAGACTCACAGCCCTCTCACCCCTACGCTGTACCTCTTGTCCTCAAAATCCAAAGTGGCTGCCAAAGCTCCAGTCATCACGTCTTCATTCCAACCACCAGGAAGCAGAGAAAGGGGCAAAGGACACATCCCTCATTTTTAAAGACATTCCCTAGAAGTTTTGCACCTCGCTTCTGCTTACCTTCTGCTGGCCACAGCAGAGTCACACAGCCATACCTAACTGGCAGGGAGACTGAGAAATACAATATTCATTCCGGTTACCCCATGGCCATTAAAAAACCAATATATTCTATTGTTAAAAAAGAAAAAAAAAAATGGGGTGGCACCTGTGGCTCAAGGAGTAGGGCACCAGCCCCATATACCAGGGGAGGTGGGTTCAAGCTTGGCCCTGGCCAAAACTACAAAAAATGGAAACCAGATATTGAGGGACAGCTGTCTCAGTCACACGCCCCATCCTCATCTAGCCCAGGACCACCCTGCTTTTCACCTCCAGGCCCTTATTGCCATCTCCCCACCTTCTGAAATCACAGTGACTGGGACCATGACGGGGTGAGCTCTCCCACACACCCAGCGCTGCCCAGCTCTGTCCCATGAGGGGGGCACTGCTCCCATTCCCACTTCCCCCACCTGACACGCCCCCAGGCTGCTCAGAAAGGAGCCAGCACCCAAACCCACTGGATGCACCGACCACCTCAGCAATTCTATTTAAAGCAAACTGCACTTGGCATTTTGGGGCAGGGGAGGTGACGGGGTTCAACCCAACACCATAGACCTCAACCTCCATGTGGAATCAAGCAGCCAGTGGCACAGCCTTCCCAGGTCTCTCAACTGTGGAAAATAGCCAAGGACTCAGCACAGGTCTAACTGGCCCAAACACTGGCCTCCTGCAGGCACAGCGCCAAGCTCAGCTTGCAGTGCAGCCAGACCAGGGTGAGCCTGCCGGCCCCTGAGGCCCAGACCTTGGGCAGTGACCTTCTCATAACCCAAGTGGCCCGCGCAGAGTGCACAGAGCAGCAGCCACCAGCCCAAGTGGGGGGACCAGGAGCAGTTTCTTTCAATCAAATTCAAGCAAAGGAGAATGATTCAGGGAGAAAAACTGAATTTTACTGAAGCTATCACCTTGACAAGAAATCAAAACCCAGCCCTCTCCAAGGGGGCCCAGGTAGACTGCATATGTTGAGTCTCCAAGAGACAGCTCAAAACAGAGGGGCTGAGACTGTCAGGGTGCACTGTTCCTCCTACCAGCCCATCTCTGCGCCCGCAGCCCGTGTGCTCCTGCCAGTCAGTGAGCTTTGTTCTCAGGCCCCGTCCCAGGGGAAGGAGGGAGGGGCGGGGGGCATCTGCTCTCCCCACAGGCTGTGAAGCTGAGAGCAATTCACCCCGAGCCCTGGGTGAGTTCAGATGAGCTCCCCGTGTATATCTGAATGTCTGTGTCCCCCTAGAAATCTTATGTTGAACTCCTCCCTCCCAGAGTGATGGTACTGGGAGGTGGGGCCTTAGGAGGTGAACAGGTCACAGGGCAGAGCCCTCCCGACGGGGATGGGTGCTTTATAAAAGAGGCCCCGAGAGCCCCTCACCCCTTCTACCCTGTGAGCCAAACATGGAACCTGCCTTGATCCTGGACTCCTCAGTCTCGTCTCTAGACTGCAGGAATAAATCTCTACGGTGTGTCCACTATGCAGTTTATGGCATCTAGGCACAGCTGCCTGAATGGGCCAAAAGAGATCTGAAGTGCCAGCCCAGGGAGAGAGAAAGGAGACAGTTCTCACAACAAAGAAGAGAGGACCAATGTCCCCTTGAAATCAAAGCTGTGTTTTCCATCTCGCTGGTCACCTCCAGCCGGGGAGAATGGGATTTTGGGGTTCTGATGAATGACTCCAGTCTTGTGCACACAATTGGGGGTTTATTTAAAAACATGCATGTCATTTTAAATCTAAGCAGTGTGCTGGGGTGGCATCTGAAGGTGAGCAAGGTGTGGCTGCTGCCTGTCCCCAGAGAGGAGAGATGCAGGCACTCAGGCAAATATGGTCAGACAAGACAGGAGGCTGCCAGGGGGGCCAAGGTCACAGGCAAACTTGTGAGACAAACAGAAGACTGATTCTAAGCATGTGTCCAGATGCTGAGAGGTTCTCAGGTCAGAGCTAGTCCTTAAATGTGTGGGGCTTCAGAAGGCAGGAAGGATATTCCAGGCAGAGGGAACAGTGTGAGGGGGAAAACAGCACACACCCTCAGGAGCGAGTTCCAGGGCAGGGGCTGGGCCTGGCATCAGGCCACCCAGCCCCAGAAAGTGCGTGAGTGAAAGAGCACCTGCAGGCCAACACCTGTGCCTGTGGGCAGACAGCCGGGAGAGTGGACCCCACTGCCATGTGTGAGCACCTCTCCAGGCAGGAGGAAGCTGCTCACAACAGCCCCGACGCTGAGGCAGCAGGCAAGGCTGAGAGGCAGTGCTCTCAGCCACTGTCACCATCCAGATTGCATGGCCATGATCATCACCCTCGAGCCTGCCCCTGGATGCTGCAGCTGCTTTACCACACGCAGGAATCAAAAATATGGCTCAGCACCCACAGCACGGTGGTTATGGCACCAGCCATGTACACCGAAGTAGGTGGGTTCGAACCCGGCTCAGGCCAGCTAACCAACAATGACAACTGCAACAAAAAATAGCCGGGCTTTGTGGCAGGCCCCTGTAGTCCCAGCTACTTGGGAGGCTGAGGCAAGAGAATCATTTAAGCCCAGGAGTTGGAAGTTGCTGCGAGCTGTGATGTCACAGCACTCTACCAAGGGCTACATAGTGAGACTCTGTCTCAAAAAAAAAAAAAAAAATACAGCTCAGAGAGAGGGAGACAGAGACAAGCAAAGGCAAGTGTCCCTGAGGGTGGGGCACGTCCTGCCCTGTTCCTGTCCCCCCACCCCCAGCTTAGGGAACCCCAGCCTCCTGATGATCTGTGGGATGAGAACACCTTCAGACAAAGGGACCCTCTACAGACAAGCCACTCCAGCAAGGGCAGGACAGCTGCTAATTCCACACTGAGAGCAGCGCTGGGCAAGCTGCTAGTGAAATGTCTATCACCTTGGGGTGGAGGAGTGACAAAGCATGGCCTGAACAAACCTGATGTGGAGGATTAAAGACCCGTGCAAGTCTCTGTTCCTCCTCCCACAGAGGGCTGAGGCCAGTTCTCTTGCTCCTGCACTTAGGCTGGCCAACAGGATATGGCAAAAGTGACCTTTGGAGACTCCAGAGGTCCAATCACACAGGAAGCCTCAGCTCTCCCACCTAGACCTTTTGGAACACTAGCTCTGGGCCATCATGGAAAAAGCCTGACTCCCCTGGGACCACATCACTGGAATGACCACATGTGGCTACTCCGGTGGCCATTCTAGCTGAGCTCAGACACCTCCACAGGTGTCAGAAATGTGACAAAAGTCATTCTAGACCATCCACACCAACCAAGCCTGGCAAAGTAGCTCACACTTGTAATGCCAGTGACTTGGGTGGCTGAGGCTGGGATGATTCCTTGAGCCCAGGAGTTCGAGGCTGAGTCAGATATGTCACTCAGTGTCACTGCCCTCAGGCCTGGGTGACAGAATAAGACAAAGAAAGACAAGGAAAGAAAAGAAATACAAAAGAAAAAAGAGAGCGAAGATTAGAGAAGAAAAGAAAGAAAATAAGAGGAAAGAAAGCAAGCTTGGGGAACAGAAGAACCACTCAGCCAAGCACTGCCCAACCTTGAGGTATAATAAAAGGTTGGTTGTTTCAAAATTTAACTTTAGATTAATTTGTTACAGGGCAATAAATAACCAGAACATTTAGAGTGATTGAATGATTGATTCATCAATGCACTGATTCATTCATCCTATATATACATATTAAAACCTACCCTGAGGCAGGGTCCCTTATAGGAACAGCAGAGACAAACGTGACAATTCACTCTCCTTGTCTCCAGGGAGCTTCTGGGCTGGTTCCTTGATGCCTACCCAGTTTCACAGGGGCAAATACCACTGTCTGACAGCTTTCTCCCCTGGGCCGGCCGTTTCTGGGCTTCCCTGCCAATATTCCCTAACTTCACCCTCTCTGGATGAGGGTAAGGTTATGTGAAGTATTCTGCCTCTAGAACAAGTTTTATTAGGCTCTAAAATGTCTCCTACATACTAAAATAAACAACAGAGGGATTAAAACATTACACTAGAAAATTACCTAGTTAACACAGAAGAAGTTAATTATGGAGGAAAAGAAGGAAAAAGACACAGACGCGCAGAGTATATATAACAAAATTATATGTGTACATTCCACCTTATGAATAATTATATTACATGTGAGTGGATTAAACACCACATTGAAAAAGCAGAGACTGATGTAATGGACAATAAACAACATAATTCAATTATGTCTATAAAAGACTCGTTTTAGACTCAAACAGGTTGAATGAAAGGATGGAAAAAGATCTAAAAATAATAACCATAAGAGAATTATGGCAGCAATACCAGACAAAATAGACTTTAAGACAAGCATTATTACGAGGGTCAGAAGAGGACATTTTATAATGATAAAAGGATCAGTTCATCAAGAAGACAATATAAACAATGACAATACAAACATATAAGCACTCAACAACAGAACCTCAAAATACATAAAGCAAAAACTGAGAGAAATAAAAGGAGAAACAAACGATTCAGGAGTAATAGCTGGAGACATTAATACTTCACTTTAAAGAATGGACGGAATGAGTAAGCAGAAGATCAAGAAGGATCTAGAAGACAGAAATAACGCGACCTAAAAGACACACACAGAACATTCCACCCAGTGGCAGAATACGTGTTCTTCTCGAGTGTGTATGGAAAAGTTATGCAGGGCGGCTCACAGCTCTAATACCAGCTGCGCAGGAGGCTGAGGCAGGAGGATGACTGGAGGCCAGGAGTTTGAGACCACCTTGCACAGCTTAGCAAGACCACGTATCAAAGAAAGGAGAGGAGAAGGGAGGGGATGGGAGGAGAGAAGGTGGGGTGCAAAGAATAGCCAGCACTTTGGGAGGCCTAGGTGGGAGGACTGCTTGAGGTCAGGAGTTCAAGACCAACCTGGGCAACACAGTGAAGCCCTGTTTCACAAAAAAAAATTAATAAATTAGGCAGGTGTGATGGCGTGTACCTATAAGTCTCAGCTTCTTGGGAGGCTGCGACAGGAGGATGACTTGAACCCCAGAGTTTGAGACTACAGAGAGCAGTCACATCACTGCACTCCAACCTGGGCGACAGAAAGAGACCCTTTCTAAAAAAAAAAAAAAGAAAAAGAAATAGAAAGAGTATATATGGAATATCCTCCAGGAAAGATTATGTATCTTAGACCTTAAAACAACTCCCAATAAATGTAAAAGGACCGAAATTACACAAATTATTTTCTCTGAAGATAATAGATTGAAATTAAAAGACTCCTAAAAATATCTAGATGACAGCTCTCGTCGGGATGTGCTTGGCTGATCCTTTTTCAAGCCACAGCCTTGCCTCTCTTTGCCTCTGTTTCCCCGAACGCACCATGGGGATGATAATGGTCCCTACCTCATAGAGTTGTAGCAAGTGCTTACAACAGTCAGTCACCATAGGTATTACTCATTGTCAACTGAGAGTTTAATAACAAGCCCTTACGTTCCACCTCTGAGTGAGGAGACATTCACTCATAGTGGTTTCGACTCTCAAAATGCCATTGCTCCCATTATTTAACCTGGCCCTCCCCACAGCCCTGGGAGATCACAGGTAAAGAGGGACAAAGCTGTTGCTGGTGAAGCCCCAGGACAGGGGCTTGAGCTGAGTCCTTAGCCTCGGGCCTGGCTCAAAGCAGGTAGCAGGGAGGGCACGCAGAACAGCCTCTGGGTGAGAACTGAAGGGGATGGAAGGTTTCTCTGGACACCGTTTTTTAGGTGGAGGATTTTCACTCACCTCCAAGTTTGGTAACAGCTGAGCTTTGAAAGTAAAGCCTCAAAGAAGCCCAGACAGAGATGTGAGCACGCAGGGTGCCGTGGGAGAGGAATGGATGCTCTGCTTTTTTGTTTTAATAAACATTCAGTTTTAATAAAATTATAGTACAACCTCCCTAGTTGACCACTTCCCTACAGTGCCCACCTCCTTAAATGGACCTAATTTTCATAGACCAGACATGGACCTCGCATATGATTAGTATGATAGGCCCAATTCCTTATGCTGACTAGTTTGTTAACAATCCCTTGGTCATCAACTTACAGAGGTTCTATGGTAATTCTCCACAACTTTAAAACGTGAAGACACTCTAAACAAGTGACAAAGAGACTGAGATGACACATTTTACAAAGGCCTACATTCAAAATTAGCTGCGTTAAACATGCAGAAAGATCAGTGGGCAGATAGATAATAGATATAAGCAAAAACTCAAGTCATCTAGTTCTAAATCCCATGGCTTTTCTCTAACATCACATTTCTTCTTGACATAGAAAGAAGGAGCCCCAGTGACACCGTCAGCACGCACGCAGGAGCACTCTGCGTGGAAAGATTTCCCTCCCCCTTCTTCCTCCTTCCATACACTGAGGATTTAAACCTTACAGCTCCTCTAGAAGGTAAGCGATATTTTATAACTCCATTTTATGGCTGAGGAAAGTGGGGTGCAAACAGGCTCGGTAACCGGCCAGAAGAGATACCGCCAGTATGGTGGCAGGAGTTGGGATTCAGGCTGGTGGCCTGGCCCCAGAGTCTATGTCCTGACTCCTGGCCACTGCACTGCCCATATACTGCACCAGGAGCCACCGGAAAGTCCTGGCCAGCTAGGGGAGCGGCCCTCCAGTGAATGAGTGGGGCGGCCTGGGCGAGGGGAGCCAGGGCAGGGTCCAGGGATGTCACCCTTCTAAGAACTACTGTAGGCGTGTCTAGAGCCTCTCCTTTCTGGTTAAGCTATTTTCTCTCCCATCTGAACAGGAGATTGTTGGGGGGGAAAGACAAGGTAGGAGCACACTCCTTCATCCCACACCCACGTGCTCCTGCCACCTCCCCAGCACCCTCCGGGCCCGGCTCCCAGCACCCCTGTGTTTTTGACCCCCTCACTGCCCCCAACCAGCCCCAGGAACCAGCCCCAGGAACCTGCCTAGACCTAAGTCCGATCATATTCCTCCTCTACCCAACACCCTCCAGGGACTCCTGTCTCCCTTAAGACAAAGCCAAGTCTCCAACAGGCCCACATGGCCCTGCTGGCTCTGCCTCAGCCCCTCACCCCTTACCCCTGTTCCCTGCCACCCTCCCCCATACACTGCCCCACCTCACTCTGCCCCACACAACTGGTGCCCCCCCAAGCACCTTAGCTACTACAGGCACATTTCTAAAAAGAAGACTGACTATCACTGTCATGATAGAAGACTGACTATCACTGTCATGATAGAAATAAGGGAACTTAAGCTCAGAGAGATCCCCTTTACACGCCAAGGGGGAAAATGGAAGAAGTGGACCCTAAGGCTGGGACCCTCCCTAGAATCCTGCCCCTGGGTCATCCACACGGGCTACCTCACTGGTTCCCGTTAAACTTCAGGCTGTTCACAGCCTCCTGTGGCTCAATCTCATCCACACACATGCCTACCCCTCTATGGGTCTCCCGAAGCTGACCCTAATATTGCTACACAGGTGCTGAGGACTTTTCACTGGAGTGCCAAGGCTGTCTGGGAAGCAGGGGACCCCACCCAGCACCCCATCCCTGCAGTGCCGGCACTCTACAGGTTGCAAGTGACTTGTAAGGACCCACCAGCCCTGCCAGCTCTAGAATCTCCTCCCAGGAAGCCCCATCTTTGCTCAGTGGAAGCCCTGAGCAAACCACACTCCTGATGTTCTCCGTGGATGTAACTCTCTTTCTGCCAGTATGTACACAGAGCAAAGGAACATCCAAAAAGCCACAGGCACTTCCAACAAGGAGGCTCGGAAACAAAGCGAAAAGAGGGGACACAGCTCCCAGTCTCCCCCATACGGCCCCAGCCTGTCCTGAAGAATTCAATCATCTGACAACACACAGGGCTGCTTCAGCCACAGCTTCCCAGGTCAGAACATGCCCACATGTTTGGAACAAAGAAGTCAGAACAACTTGGAGAGGAACGGCCAACCTGCGTGGCGCACACAGCATAGAGAGCCCTCCTGAGCACGGGCACCTGCTGCCCACAGTGGTCCTGACAGCTGGGCACAACCACCCTCAGCTGGTTTGCAGAGGGGGAACTTGGGCTCCTAGCAGCCAAATGACTTTTCCAAGGTGACCCCGGCAACAAAGAGGAGGCCAAATCCAACACTGAAAGGGAAAAACCACAGCTCTTTCCAGTAAGTGACAAAGCTGGAGTTAACTCTGGCTCCTGAAGCAAAACACCTGGTGAGCTGACCACGCCACATCTGGGAATGGCTCCAAATATTGCACAAAATGTTTACCCAAAGCAATGAGCCACTCTGAAGCAGGCTGACAGCCCGCATCCTACCTCAGCTGCTGGGTGACTGTGGGCAAACTGCTTAGCTCCTCTGAGCCTCAGTTTTCACATCTGCAAAACAGGATAGTAACAGCTCACACTTATCCCAGGGTTAGAGTATCCATGGAGATACTGAGGGGAAGAGGCCTTCACAGTCCCTGGAATGGGCTCAGTTATTACTGTGGTTTATTATAATCAGAGCATTCTAAGTTTAGGTGCCAAACCACAGGCCTCTGTGTTGTTCCATTGGGAATCCTGCCTCCTCTGAAAGGGAAAGCAAAACACTTCAAAAATCAGGACTCAGGCCAGGCACAGCGTGGCAGGGGGTGAGCCAGCCTCGTGCACCAGCCTCACTGAGACTGAAATCCGGTTCCCAGCAAGGTGAGTACCTAGGGTACTCTGTACTGTCCAGGCCCCACCTGGCCCAGCTGTCCTCACTCTCAAAACTGCTACGACCACCAACCGCCCTCCCACCCCACACAGCAAGTCCATAAACACATCAAGCAAGCCTCTTCAGCTGTCTTGATACCAGCCTCCTCTTCTCTCTTGCTCTGTTAAGCCCCAGCTCAAATGTCATCTCCTCCGGGAAGCCTCTATTGATGCCCATGAGTGGTCACTTGCTTCCTGCTATGGGGCCATACACCTCTTGGGTTTTTTCATTTGTTTGTTTGTTTGGAGATAAGAGTCTCACTCTGTTGCCCTGTGGAGTGCTGTGGTGTCATAGGTCACAGCAACTTCAGATTCCTGGGCTCAAGTGATTCTCTTGCCTCAGCCTCCCCAGTAGCTGGGACTACAGGTGCCTGCCACAATGCCCAGCTATTTTTAGAGATGAGGTCTCGCTCTAGCTCAGGCTGGTCTCCAACTCATGAGCTCAGGAGATCTGCCCGCTTCAGCCTCCCAGAGTGCTGAGATTACAGGCGTGAGCCACCACACCCAGCTGCCACACATCTCTCAGCCCCCTCTCTGACCCCAGCTCGACTCCTCTGCAGTCTCTTGTGTACAGCTCTCTGTCTCTCATTTGCATGTTCCCAGGCAGAGGTGGTGGGGGAGCTGCTCTAAGCAAGGACGAGAACCCCATGTGAGCATCCCAGGGAGAACAGGAGAGCAGAGAGGAGGTCGAGGCCACATGTGTGCAGCTCCCATCCATAGGGCTCCCACCACCCTCATGATGGAGAGACATACAGTAAGGCAAATATTGCAAAGCCTCAATCACGGGACCTGGGCAGGAGGCAGGCTTCTACCCACCGCTCTTTCAACTTTCCTGTATGTTTGAAAATTTCTGTAATAAAACATCAGAGAAAAACAATTCTCAAAAGAAAGCATTCTCAATACCCAGCCATTCCTCCTCCTGGAACTACCATTGTTAGCAAGTCTCACATGCCAGGCACCACAGGCAACTTCCACATCTGGTCTCCCTATATGGAAGCAATGGCCTTCCCCACATTTCTGGGGACAAACAACAACCCCAGCAGGCTGAGGCTCTGCCTTACTTGGAAGGTCCGAGTGGCTGCGAAGGATCCCACTGCTGGGGTGGGGCCACTGGAGTAGGGCCAACTGGGGTGGGGCCAACTGCTTGGGAGCCGGCCATGGGGGGCCCGCAGGGTCCCCAAAGCAAGGCCAGGCAGGGCACCTGGGATGGAAGGAGGCACTGCAAAACTCAAGGCAGCAGCTCTTTACCCGTGGAACCAGAATCACTCGGTATCTGCAATAACTGATCTGGTGCACCTCGCCAAAATATCTGCCCGGTGAAGGGGCAGGATTCCTGTCCTTGTCTCTCAGTTAAGCCTGGTCCACAGTCAGGGCAATTTTAGCTGCAGCCTGGCCTGGGTCTGCCCTGCATGGGGACAGCAAACTGTAGGCCCACTGGACTCGGGCTGCCTGGCCAGTCTGTTCAGGCTGCCTGCCTCACCAGCAGCTTTTGCTCCATTCCAATCAGGTCAATTCCTTTTCCCAACTCCCAGGTCTTGCTGAAAGCCTGGCTGGTCTGTGTTTGTTTCTTCTGCTGCTCTGTGGCAATTACACGGATGACACCCTGACAAGATCAGAGCGGTGCACTTCCCAAGTTAGGCAAAGTGCTGCGCCTTCTTAAATAAACAGAAAACAAAACACAAAAGACCTGATCAGCTGTCAAAACAATGTCATAGATGACGCAGATGACAAAAAAATGCCGATGTCCCCAAACTCCTGACTCCAGGCCCCTTCAGTGTAACCAGCCACTCACACGCCCCTCCACCGTGGCAGAGTCTCCAGATCGCTGCCGGAGCCAGGAAGGAGAGGAGAAAGCGCACGTCGGAAATAAGGGCAGGTCTCGACTTTATTTCACACACAGTGTCACTCGTTGTTTTTCTCAGCTTGAGCTAGATAAAGAAGCATTTCATGATTTACTTTCCAGGTTGTAAAACAATAATTTGCTTAGCTTGTCAGACAGCGGGGTGAGAGCTACGCAGAAACACTCACTCCCTCATCTTTCTGTGGACTCTACCATCTGCTGCAAACACAAGGACCATTCTCCCTGCTCCCTTGCAGTTGAATACATTTTGTCCAACCAGGACAAGTCTCCCAAAGCACACAGCAGCTCGTTCCTGACCAGGGGACATCCTCCCCAGCAGTGGGTACAAGACTTTATCTAGGCTGGGAAAACAAGAACATTATTTAATGAAAACTCGAATGCGCTATCTCCTCCGCCACGCTTTCTGCTACACTCCCTGCTCAGAAAGGACCCCTCCTGACCTCACTCTGTCTCTCCACAGCCTTCACTCTATGCTAGGAGAGGAAAAGGAAATTTGAACCCAAGGGCCCTCAGCTCCTCAGCCCCGGCCCCCAGCATTGGTACTTCCCAGCTACTTTGAAGAACACTCTTATCAGAGGCTCCTTGCCAGGACCCTCCCAAGTATAGCTTCCTGCGTCATCAGCCTGCTGCCAATTAGGACGATCCCGGCTCTCCCTGCCACCCGCTCATCAGTGGCCACCCTTGAGCTTGCCTCTGGTCTGACGCACCATCGTCATGGTTAATGTCACCACAAACCCAGCAAGAGTGCTTGTTTGGTAAGTCAACAGACACTGAATGCCACTGGAAACCTCCCCCAGAGTGAGTCACCTATTCAGAGCTTCAGAAAAATGTCCTCTCCCAGTGATGTGACAGCACTTAAGGGCTGGAGGGACAGAGAAAGTGAAGGAGACTGCTCCACCGCGCCCTGTCCCCAGCCTCCTTAGGCTGATGTTTACTTCTGCCAAGAAACTTTGGAGGATCAAAGGCTAGAAGGGATCATCTCCTAAAATCCTTGCTCCTTCCATGCTGCCACCTCACATGACACCACTGAGAGAGAGAGCTCTGCCTCGGTGACAGGATTCTACATGGCAGGGTGGAAACCATGCGTGCTGGGCTTTCCCCAGCACTAGAGGCCAGGAGTCACATAGGATTGTGTCAACAGTGTGAAGGGCAGGGGGCAGGGTAAGAGCAAGGGCTGGAGCCAGATGGCCTGAGCCCCAATCCTGGCTGCTTCCCTAGCCACATGGGAGAGCTTGGGCAAGCCCCACAACCTCTCTGAGCCTCAGTTTCCACATCTGTAAAATGGAAGCAGCAAATGGCACCTACCTCGTAGGAATGATAAGACACTGAGATGAGTTGACCAAAGCAAAGACCCCAGGCAGGACAAGTACACAGGGGACCCCCAGAGGACACAGTCACCGGGCACCCTGGCTTTCCCCACATGTATGTTTGTCAGTACCAGCTGCACCTGATGAAATTCAAGATGGCTTTCTAAAGGAAAATGCAATGGTTTTAATTAATCCCTGCTGGCTTCATCCACTCAGCAAACATCTACTGAGCACCTATTATGTGTCTGAACCTCTAATGAGCGGAGGGAAGTTCTAGAAACAGATCATTAGGATATAGCTGACTAGATGATGGATATGACTTCTAATGTCAGGGGAAAAGTCATAACCAAATAATCAAAGTAACCAAAGGCTTCCTGTCACTGTGTTCTTGCCTGTTATCATCCTGTTTCCCCTAAAGCTGAGAAACTCCTGATGACTTTTTTCAGCTGAGAAATTCCTGCTGCTCGAGAGTGTTCAAAGGTTTCTGGGCTTCAAAGCTTCCAGCATACCCCGTCATCCCATGCATGGGCTGCCTGCATGAGGTGGCACCAAGCAAACTGTGTCCCAGGCCAAGGTTGTGCAGGGACCTCTCACTCACATCTCTTTATCCCCAGCAGGCCACTGTACCTCCCACATGTGCAGTGGTATTGACTTAGGCCTCAACAGATGGAGGCTCCTTAGGAAAAAGTCAGCCTGGCCTAGCATGCATGCCAGACCCTCCCTTACAAGGGCCACCCTGTGCAGGCAGGGAAGCCTGGGAGTTGGTGCTGGCAGTGTCTGACGGTGGGCTCCCCGGCATAGGCAGGAAGTGGAGCCCAGTCCCCAGCAGAAGTTAATCACGCTGCATCACAGTGGCAACCCCACCTGATGTCTGGACAGCCCTCCACAGCCCCTGCACCCAGTCCAAAAGGTTTCAGCTCCTGCTTGTGCTCAGCTGGCCCAAAATAAATGACCAATTGATAGACCACGGGAGAAGTGACATGCCCTAAGTGCCTAAGTCTCCTTCACACCCATTATCTTCACTTCATCCTCAAAAAGTATGGGAGGCAGTTATGATCACTCGTTTTCTGTGCATTTCAAAAAACCCGAGGCCAGGAGAGGTGGTATGACTTGTCCCATGGCCACTGGCTGGGAAATGCAGAGCCAGGCCTCAGATCCAACTTCGTAGGCCCATGACCCTTTCTCTCTGTCTGCAAGGTTGATTCTTCCTCTCGTCTCTCCTTTTTAGGTCTCCAAGCACATGGTTGATGAGTATGCATACAGTAGATGCTAAATGAAAACACTCAAGGGAGTTGGTTATCCCCTGTCCTTTAGGCCTCAGTCACCTGAGTCTGCTAATGGCCACTGAATACATCCAATCCATGTTGTGAAAAGGAGCCCCTACTAACTCAGAATCCCCAGTACCTAAGCAAGCAAGCATGATGCTGGGGACCTGGGATAGGAGACCCCTGAGAAGGGATGGGGCCCCAGAATTCTCTCTCCCAAAAAGCTGGGAAATTAATCAAATGTAGGAACACAGGCCAGCCCTGCTCTGTCTGTAGGAAACCCACAGTTTCTGCCCATTCACGGGTCTTCCCCACCCTTGCTCCTCACAAGGGGCCAGCAGCACTGGCGTGTCCCGGGAGCTTGCTGGAGCTTGCAGACTCTCTGCCTGCCCCAGACCTACCAGGTCAAAGCCTGCATGTCAGCAAAACCCTAGGCTCCTGGTGTGCACATCCAAGTGTGGAAGCCACCCTCAGCCTCAGCCATGGGTTGAGAACTGTGCTGCCACCTACCCTGCTTTCCTTAAAGCGATGCTATCCCAGGCTTTGGCTGTGTCTCAACTAAAGAGAAGCCAGATAGACACAGAACTGGGGGCTTCAGACACAAAATCCCACCTTGGCATCCCCAGCTGGCTCCAGCCCAGGCCACTGCCCAGAGGCAACACCGGGGATCCCCCTGCCAGGTAGGACATATTGCCTCTAAGAATCCCCCTGCCCCCACACTCCACTTCATCACCAGGGGTGACTTTGAAGGGAAAAAAGAAATCCATCCCCCAGGATGGTGTTGTGAGGCATTTGCCAACCAACGTGTGCCACTGTTTCCTATGAAAACAGGGATGCATGTCCCGCACTGGTGCAACCTCCCTAAGCTGATAAGGACTTCCCTTGGCAGCCCTTGGCTTTTCTTTAGGACTTTGCCTGGGGGAAAGGGTTCTGACTGCTCCATGTCTAGCACTGGGTCCCCCACAACTGCTGTGGTGGGGGCTGAATGATGAACACAGTCCCAGAGACTCCAGAGAGCCAGGAGTCAGGTGCAGAGGGG
Source organism: Loris lydekkerianus (assembly GCA_963574355.1). Taxonomy (NCBI): domain Eukaryota; kingdom Metazoa; phylum Chordata; class Mammalia; order Primates; family Lorisidae; genus Loris; species Loris lydekkerianus. Next base: position 38,980 of record CAUYPK010157347.1, read on the forward strand.
TAGAGAGCCAGGTTGGTGTTTTTTTTCTCAGTGACAGCGGTTCAGAGCTACCCATGCACCTTCCTCTTCCCTCCCCCCTCCTAGTAGACAGCAAGCGTTGGCCTGCAAGCACAGAGCCTGAGGCTCACCCACACCCTGACCCTACCTGCACAACTGTCCTCCAAAGAGCCCACCAATCCCACCACCACAGCCCAGAACTACTGAGCTGCAAGAAAGTGGCAGGCAGGGCCCTCTGTCCCACCGCCACAGCTCTAGGGGGCACCCCCCGCCTGGAGCGGGGGGGGGGGGGGGGGGGGGGGGGGCCCCACCGGGCGGACCCGACCCCCCGCCCCCCCCCAAGGACCGGCCACCCCCCCCCCCCCCCGGGGGGG
>CAUYPK010157348.1:0-11949 GCA_963574355.1 Loris lydekkerianus
GGGGGGTTTGCGGGATTACACCTGCAGTGCATCTTACAAGGGTACACGTGAAACTTAGTAAATGTAGAATATAAATATCTTAACACAATAACTAAGAAAATGCCCGAAGGCTATGTTAACCAGTGTGATGAAAATGTGTCAAAGTGTCTAGAAAACCAGCGTATGGTGCCCCATGATTGCATTACTGTACACAGCTATGATTTAATAATAAAATAAAAGACATGAACCCATCTTCTTCCTCTGCCACTTTCTATTGATCTGACTTGGTCTCTCTTGGTTGCAAAGGAAAACAATAAAATTTGCCTGTGGATGTCAAACAGTTGCCTTAGAATGTGAAACACCACATGAGGAAGGATCTTCTGCAATGCTAAGTGGCAACAAACGTAGGGCAGTTCTCCTTATTAATGAATGGAGCTGGAGAAAGTTCTTGCTTCCATCTTTCATTTGTGGCTTGTTTCCCTGACACATCATCCTAGTGGTTATATGTGGCCTTGAACTCAGCAATGGTTTAAATAGAGGATCTTCTAGGGAAATGATTGCAGAATCAGACCAGAGAAGAAACTAATTGACAATGACAATACTAGGAGCTTGAACCCCTTTTACAGACTGACACCTGTTGAGTGGTGTTCATGTTCTGCGGTGTAACATCCGGAGTCCCCACCAGATGATTTATCTCTGTTCTTCATCCCGATTTTAACCCACTTAGCTCTAAAACTTTTGGATCCTCTTTCATGCGTTTGAGTGTTTGATCAGGCTGTACCTGATGCTTTAAAAATGTTTTAAATTTTTTTTTTTTTTTTTACCCCCCAAACCTATTAACTTACTATGATTTCTTCTGGTTCTAATGCAGACAGGCATCATCTTCCTCAGGATACCTTTCTTGAATTTACTTTAGACCTGAGGGTTCCTTCCTCCTACTCCCACAGAATCCTGCACGTACATCCTGACATTCTGTGCCAGGTCTGTGCAGGAGTCCGTGTCATCTCTCAGACTCTGAGTCCCACCAGGGAAGCATATGTTTTATTCATTTTTGTGTTTATAGGGTGCAGTAGGGTGCCTAGTGAATATTAAGGAATAAATAAATATCCATTATTTAAAAAACTGAATTGCTTATACTTGTGAATTTATTAAAAGTATAATTCATGGCAAGAATCAAAGACCTTAAAAGTCACAAAAAAATTATAAAATTTACAGCATTTTTTTGAAAAGTGATTTCACTTAATGTTCAAATTATTAATAAAATATTGAAAAAAATTGAAATTGAAAATTTGGATGATTTTCTTTTAAGTAAATGTGGTACATGGAAATCCTTATTTATGTTGTTAAAATGGAAAATTAGGAAGTGGTTCTTCATGAAATAAGTCTTTGTTTATACAAAATAAACCTTAAGATTTTTAAAAATAGCAATGTGCTTATGAACATTAAATTGGCCAAAAAAGAGATTTAAATTCCCATTTGCTAGGAACGTGTTACGTGCGAAGTTAAGCGTATCTGCACCTAGGAGATCTATTAGGCATGTCTACAAGATTCTCCTCAGAAGCAGCAAAGGGCGTGATATTGAAGAAAGATTACATATTATTCAAAAAATACCTCTTACAAATTAGTATTAATTGTCATAACTACTTAAAACAATGTGGGAAAATATTGGAGGAATGTTTCAACAATATTAAAAACCAGGAAGTGCCAAAGCCCAAAATAAAACATCCAGAGCATTTGGGAGCCTTGCCCTTGATGGAATTCAGGGTGGGAATTTTCCTATCACTTTGGAATTTGGGTTGAAGTTTTAAATTCAGGGAAACTTGTAACCATTGTTGCTCATTCTAAAGAGAGGCACTCAACATTTTTTCCCACAGGATGTGCAGAGATGTGGCCCAGTCTTCAACGACTGCCACTTCAAAGAGCGCGTTTAATGGCCTGGAGGCTCATCAGAGGACAGCTCCTTACAGGAAATGTGTGAAGAGCTGTGGTTCAGAAGGGTGAGCAGCTATGTAACCTCACCTTCTCCAAGGGAGGAGCCTGTGGGAAAACCCTCTGCAGGAAAGGGAGGGAGGGGAGATCTGCTTTCTGGCCTGACTGTCCTTGGACTACAGAGTTTGGGAAGTTTCCTGAGAGAGTTTCAAATGTGTTCCCCAGGGCAGGGCTTCACAGACTGTCTGAGAAAGGACCAACTTGTTTTAATTTCCAATCCATCACAGACTGATGCTTTTGTAAACGTTGGTAACACTGAATTTCTCAAAACACTGAAGTGGAAACAATGTTCACGGATCACACACACTGCATCATATGTGAAATTGCTGTAAAAGAGGCTAACTAGGTCTCTTAATGTCTATGCTTACTTTGTCAGGAATGGGTAACGGACTGTTCAAGGATCAACAGGGAGGGCCCGAAGCTCCCATGACCTACCTCTGCCCTCCTTTCCAACTTCACTTGGAGAGCTGGTTAGAATGCATCTTTATTTCAAAGAGTCTCCAGAGTGATGAGGGTCCCCTGGTTTGGAGCACTCTGTGTAGCAAAGGTCAGGAGCGCTGCAGGCCTGGACAAATATCGTGTGAGCCACACACATAATTGACTTGCTAGTAGCCCATTTTGTCAAAAGTAAAAGGAAGCAGATGATTTATTTTATTTACTTGTTTTTTTATTAAATCATTTCTTATTGGACTGAAAACTTTTATTCAAATAACTGTAGTATAGTGAAAGTATCCATGTTTAAGCAGATAAAGGTGGTTATTACAAGCTAAATAAAAAGCCAGCAAAACTCTGAAGATATAGTAAATTTCTCAGAGTAATTCTAGAGATTCATTTCCTATTGTATCTTTTCTAACTTTCTTTGCATAATTGATTTTTTTATTTCGAAATGTGAAGGGGGTTCAGTGTTTCCTTTACATGAATACCTCATTTAATGCTGAAATTGGGGCTTTTAGTGCGCCCATCACCAGAACAGTGATCGTTGGACCCCAGAGGTAAGTTTTTATCCCTTATCTCTCTCCCTCCCTCCCCGGCTTCTTGGTTTCCAGTGTTGCTTACATCTCTTTGTGCCCAGGTGTGCCCATCACTTAACTCTCATTTATTAGGGAGTATTTTCCTAACACCTAGACAGTGTTTTCCTACCACCCCAAGAGTCTTTACTTAGGATAAGGGACTCCAGTTCCACCCAAGTTGCTGCAAAAGACATTATTTCACTTCTCATTATGGCTGAGTAATACTCCATGTTGTACTTACATCACTTTTTCTGTATCTTCTCATGAATTGAGGGGCACTTTGGTTGATTCCACATCTTTGTAATCGTTTTTTTCTTTTTTTTTTTATTGTTTGAGATTCATTGAGGGTACTAAGTATTAGGATACACTGATTGCATTTATTGGATAAAGTCCCTCTTATAATTGTGTTTCACTCCCAAGAGGTGTGGGACATCCCGTCCCTTTCCCCCGCCCCTCTCCAGGCTCCCTCTTTCCCCTGCCCCCCAACTTGTATTACCTCATCTATTGCCTTCATATTAGAATTGACTACATTGGATTCTTGCTTCTCCATTTTTGTGATTCCTTACCTCCATCCAGGTTAATACAAAAGATGTAAAGATTCCATCTTTTGTAATGGTTGAATAGTATTCCATGGTGTACATGTACCACAGCTTGTTAATCCATTCCTGGGTTGGTGGGCATTTAGGTTATTCCCACATTTTGGCAATTGTAAATTGAGCTGCAATAAATAGTCTAGTACAAGTGACCTTATGATAAAAGGATTTTTTTTTTTTTTTCTTCTGGGTACATGCCTAGTAATGGTATTGCAGGATCAACTGGGAGGTCTAATTTGAGTTCTTTGAGGATTCTCCATATTTCCTCCCCAAAAGGCTATATTAGTTTGCAGTCCTACCAGCAGTGTAAAAGTGTTCTCTTTTCTCCACATCCACACCAGCATCTGCAGCTTAGAGACATTGTGATGTGGGCCATTCACACTGGAGTTAGGGGATAGGTATCTCAAGGTCATTTTGATTTGTATTTCTCTGATGATAAGGGATGATGAACAATATTATTATTATTATTTTGAGACAGAATGTCACCCTTGGTAGAGTACCATGGTGTCATAGCTCACAGCAATCTCAGACTCTAGGGCTTAAGTGATTCTCTTGCCTCAGCTTTCCGAGTAGCTGGGACTACAGGTGCCTGCCACAACACCCAACTATTTTTAGAGATGGGGTCTCACTCTTGCTCAGGCTGGTCTTGAACTCATGAGCTCAGGCAATCCATCTGCCTCCTAGAGCACTAGAATTACAGGTGTGAGCCACCATGCCCAGCCTTCGATGAGCATTTTTTCATTTGTTTGCTAGCTATCTGTCTGTCTTCTTTAGAGAAGGTTCTATTCATGTCTCTTGCCCAGTGATATATAGGATTGTTGGATCTTTTTTTGTCTATTAATTTGAGTTCTCTGTAGATCCTAGTTATCAAGATTTTGTCCCATTCATAATATGGAAATATATTTTCCTATTCTGAAGGTTGTCTCTTTGCTTTGTTTGTTGTTTCCTTCGCTGTACAGAAGCTTTTCAGTTTAATTAAGTCCCATTTGTTTATTTTTGCTATTGTTGCAATTGCGACAGAAGTCTTCTTAATAAAATCTTTCCCCAGGGGGTGGCTCAGTGAGTAGGGCACCGGCCCCATATGCCGAGGGTGGCAGGTTCAAACCGAGCCCCAGCCAAACTGCAACAAAAAAATAGCTGGGCGTTGTGGCAGGCACCTGTAGTCCCAGCTACTTGGGAGGCTGAGGCAAGAGAATCGCTTAAGCCTGGGAGCTGGAGGTTTCTGTGAGCTGTGTGATGCCACGGCACTCTACCAAAGGACCATAAAGTGAGACTCTGTCTCTATAAAAAAAAAACAAAAAAAAACTTTGCTCAGGTTGATACTTTCAAGTGTTTTGAGGGGGAATCTACATCCAGGATTTTTATTGTTTCATGCCTTAGATTTAAATCTTTTATCCACATGGAATCAATTTTTGAAAGTGGTGATAGGTGCAAGTCCAGTTTCAGTCTTTTACATGTGATTGTCCAGTTCTCCTAACGCCATTTATGGAATGGGGATTATTTTCACCAGTGTATGCTTTTGTTTGGTTTATCTAAGACCAGATGGCTGTAAGATGTTAGTTTCATCTCATGGTTTTCTATTTGGTTCCAAATGTCAATGTCTCTATTTTTGTGCCAATACCATGCTGTTTTTATCACTATGGCCTTGTAGTATAGCTGAAAGTCTGGTTGGTGATACCCTGGGCTTTGCTTTTGTTACTAAGTATTGCCTTGGCTATATGGGGCTTTTTCTGGTTCCATACAAAATGAAGAATTATTTTTTCAAATTTTAAAAGTATGAAGATGGTATTTTAGTGGGTATTGCAGTGAATCTGTAGATTGCTTTGGATAGTATAGACATTTTCACGATGTCAATTTTTCCCAGCCATGAGCATGGTATGTTCTTCCAGTTGTTAATATCTTCTGCTATTCCCTATCTTAGAGTTTCATAATTTTTTTTTTTTTTTTTGTAGAGGTCCTTAACATCTTTTGTTAGGTATATTCCTAGGATGTCCTTGATTAGCTTCCCATCTTAGCAGTTATTGACAAATAAAAAGGCTACTGATTTGTGGATATCAATTTTATGTCTTGAGACATTGCTGTATTTTTTGATCACTGCCAAGACTCTTGTGCTTGAGTCTTTGGAGTTCTCTAAGTATAAGAACATATCATTGGAGTTCTCTAAGTATAAGAACATATCATTGACAAAGAGCAAGAGTTTAACCTCCTCTGCACCCATTTGGATGCCCTTTATTTCCTTCTCTTGTCTGATTGTAGTGGCTAGGACTTCCAGCACTATGTTAAATAATAGTAGTGATAGAGAGGAACCTTGTCTGGTTCCCGTTCTAAGTGGAAAAGCTTTCAGTTTTACTCCTTTTAGTATACTATTAGCTGCAGGTTTGTCATAGATGGTTTCATTAAGTAAGAAATGTGTCACCTATGCCTATATTCTTAAGTGTTCTTATTAGAAAAGGATGCTGAATACATCAAATGCCTTTTCTGCATCTATGGAGAGGATCATATGGTCTTTGATTTTGATTCTGTTGATATGTTGCATTATGTTTATGGACTTGCATATGTGAAACCAACCTTTCATCCCTGGGATGAAACCTAATGATTGTGTTAAATGGTTTTTTTTAATGTGTAGCTGTAATCTATTGGCTAAGATTTTATTGAGAATTTTTGAAGCTATATTCATTAGTGAAATTGGTCTGAAGTTCTCCTTTTCAGTTGGGTCTTTGCCTGGTTTTGGTATCAGGGTGATGTTTGCTTCATAGAATGTGTCAGGGAAGATTCCTTTCTTCTCATATTTTGGAATAATTTCTGAAGTTTGGGTATAAGCTCTTCTTTGAAGGTTTGATAGAATTCTGGTGTGAAGTGATCTAGACCAGGGCATTTTTTTGTTGGGAGTTATTTTTATTATTTCTTTGATCTCAATTCTTGAAATTGGTCTGTTCAAGAGATCTATTTCTGCTTGGTTAAGTCTAGGGAGAGGGTGAAATTCCAGGTATTGATCTACTTCCTCCACATTGTCAAATTTTGGTGCATACAGTTTCTTGTAGTACTCAGAGATGATCTCTCTCTCTCTATTTATTATTAATTAATTAATTACTTAATTAATTTTTTATTGTTAAATCATAGCTGTGTACATTAGTGCAACCAAGCGGTACAATGTGCTGGTTTCATATACAATCTGAAATATTCTCATCAAAATGTTCAACGTAGCCTTCCTGTATCTTTGTGTCATCTGTTGTTATTCCCCTTTATCAGTTATCATTTCTGATTGAGGTTATTAGAAATTTTACTTTTCTCGGTAATCTGGCCATAGGTTTATTGATTTTATGTATTTATTTTTAAAACCAACTTTTTGTTTCCTTAATCTTCTAAATAATTCTTTTACTTTTAATTTTTTAATCTGTGATTTAATTTTGGTTCTTTTCTTCTGCTGGATTTTGGATTAGATTGTTCTTCTTTTTCCAATTCTATAAGATGGTTCATGAGTTTGTTGATATGCTCTCTTTCTGTTTTTTGAATGTAGGTGTCTAATGAGATAAATTTTGCTCTTAAGACTGCTTTTGCTGTATCTCACAGGTTTTGGTAACTTGAGCCTTCCTTGTTATCTTTGAGGAATTTTATGATTTCCTCATTCATCTCTTCCTGAACCTAACTATCATTCATCACAAGGTTGTTTAATTTCCATGTCTGTGTAGGGAAGATGAATGTTTTTGTTGTAGTTGAGTTCCACCTTTATTGTCTTGTGATCTGAGAAGATACAAGGTATAATTTCTATTCTTTTAATTTTGCTGAGATTTGATTTGTATCCTAGGAGGTGATGTATTTTGGAGTACATATTATGAGCTGACGAGAAAAATGTGTATTCTTTAGCTTTGGGATGGTGTGTTCTGTATATGTCTGTTAATCCCATTTCTTCTAGGGTCACATTTAAGTCCTTTGTATCTTTGTTTAGTTTCTTTTTTTAGAGGATCTGTTCAATTCTGTCATAGGGGTGGTAAAGTCTCCAACTATATTGTGTTATGGGATATCATATTGCTCAGACCCATCAAGGTCTGTTTCATAAATATGGGAGCATTTATTGTGTGCATAAATATTTAAAATTGAAATGTCTTCTTGTATTTTTCCTTTGACTAGTATAAAGTGTCTATCTTTGTCTTTCTTAACTTTACTTGCTTTAAATCTGCTTGTATCTGAAAATAAGATCGCAACCCCTCTTTTCTTCTGATTTCCGTTTGCTTGAAATACTGTTTTCCATCACTTAACCCTGAGTCTTAATTTGTCTTTCCAAGCTAGGTGTATTTCTTGGAGACAGCACATGGATGGCTTGTACTTTTTTTTATCCCAGCAGCCCACTTGTGCCTCTTCAGTGTTGAATTCAATACATTAACATTTATTGAGAGAATTGATAAGTGTGGTGGAATTCTATTCATTTTATTATATAAAAGTCAATTGTGTAGTTTTATCCTTTGTGCTATTATGGAAGCTACGTTTTGACCTTTAACTCCTGGGTGTTTACTTTGCTGGTGGTCCATTGTGATGGTCAGTGTTGGGAATAGGTCTAAGTATTTCCTATAGAGCTGGTCTTGTGGTGGTGAATTTCCTCAGTGATCGTATATCTGCAAAAAATTTGATTTCTCCATCAATTTTCAAGCTTAGTCTAGTAGGATACAGAATTCTGGGCTGAAAATTGTTTTTTAGAGAAGGTTAAAGGTGGATGAGCATGCTCTTATAGCTTGGTAGATTTTAATTGAAAAGTCTGCTGTCATCCTAATGGCTCTGCCTCTGTAGGTCAGTTGGCACTCACTCCTGGATGCTTGCAGAATTTTTTCTTTCATCTTGAAGCTCTGTTTCAGTTGAGATGATCCAAGGTTTGGTATTCATCTGAAAGAAGTGTGTCAGGGTCTTTAGTAAAACTTGGGGAGTTTTCATTTATGATAGTGTCCAGTAAGTCTTCTATTCCTTTGAGACAATATTCTTTCCCTGCAGGAATCCCTATTATTTGTATGTCTGAATGCTTCATGGACTCTCCTAGGTCTCTAAGCAATTGTTCTGCTTTCTCTCTCTTCTTTTCTACCTCTTTGACTACCTGGGTTAACTCAAAAACCTCTAGCTCTGAGGTTATTTCTTCTCCATGGTCTAACCTACTTTTGATACTTTCAACTGTATGTTTATATTCCATGATTGTCTCCTTCATTTTCTTAAGCTCTGCTTTTTTTTTTTTTGGGCAGTTTTTGGCTGGGGCTGGGCTTGAACCCACCACCTCTGGCATATGGGGCTGGTGCCCTACTCCTTTGAGCCACAGGTGCTGCCCTGCTATATCCTTTCTATATTCTACATATCTCTCATCTGACTTTTGGTTCTGTCTTTGCATTTTTTTATCCATTCCTTTTATCATCTTTATCATCCATATTTTAAGTTCCCTTTCTGTGAAATAAATTAAATATTTATAGGTGGAGTCTTCTACCTCATGGTCCCTTGGGGAAATTCCTCTGGTTTGGTTTTTCATATGCCTGAATTTTTCTGTTGGTTTCTCCTCCTGTGATCTTTCTTTTTGTTCACCTTGTCTTCTTTTTCCCTTCTTGCTACCTCCTTTGCTTAAAATTACCTTGTCCAGGAGTTAAAGGGTTGATCTATTCTGGTTATTCGTGTTACCAGAATTTTTCCGCTGATCCTGCCCCATGATTATTTTACTCCCTTTCATTTTTCCCCTGGAGCTTTATTGAGGACCCATACAGTGCTGTGGCCTGAAAAACTGGGGCCCTGTTTGGTGTGGTGGGGCTAAGTGGTTCTGTCTAGTTTTCAGCTGGTTTTTCTTTGACCCTAGTGAAACAGTTACTCTGGCTTGACGTCTCAGCTGTGGACAAATATCAGCAATTAAATCACCCCACTCACCATCAGCAACAATTGGAAAAGGATAATCAAATCTTCCTATAACCACATACCCAGGGCAACCCCTGAATAATCCTCAGATGATTGGCTCAGTTCAAAAGGCCCCAATCAATTGTCTCAGTCAATAACTGTCTGAGTGGGAGTGTTCAAGAGGTCTCTGAGATCTGGATCACAGGGGTCTGGTGACTACTCTTACATGGCTTGCTCCAGTGCTGCGTGGAGTCAGGAGAAGCCACTGAGCAAATAGATCAGTCTGGGAAGCTTGATGCCTCCTTCCCCACTGTCCCTTTTGCACCACTGTCACTCCCAGTCACTGATAGCCCTGAAGTTGGCTGACCCAGTTGCCTGTAGTGAACAGATACTCCAGGGGTTTGCACCTGCCTGAATCTCAAGGAAATCTGCTAGGCCGCTGTACTCTGCCTCTATCTAGCAGGAGGAGGTGAGGCCTGACAACCTCAGGCGTTTGATGAAGGTTGGGGGGTGTTCACTCGGGTCCAGCCCAGCCCCTGATTGAAGTTGCTGACAGAACAGAACAGAACTGGTAAATTCCCCTGCAGAAGCGAAGCTGTTTTGAATTCCAAAGGACTGTCTTTGCTCTTGCAGGTTTGTATTCAGTTACCTGTCAGTTCTATCCTGCTGCCTTCCTTTGTCTATAGGCTGACGATCCCCTCAGGGCCAGGTGTGTCTTAGGCAAATCCTTTACTCATGGGTGGTTGCCCAGGGAGACAGGGGGTATTGTGTCAGAATATCCTGGGGTGAGATGTATTGCTGCTAAAAGACAGCTGCTGGATTGTGTCACTGGGAACTGCTGCTCTGGTATGGTTCCTTCTCAGATGACCATCCTTTCCTCGCTCCCGTGCCCCAGAGACAGCGCTGACCAGCTGCAGCTTAGGCACTGTCCACACCCCTCGAGAAATCATCCAAGAGTGACTCCTGGGGGACAGGTCTCTAGACCTCAGAGTGAGCATGGAGGGGAGTGTTGGGAGCTCAGGGTTGCAGTTGGAAAATATATACTGTTTTATATAGTTTTATGCCTGGCCATATTGCTGCTAAAAGACATGCCCCAGGGAACTGCTGCTGTTCTGGTGTGGTTCCCTCTCAGCTGACCGTTCTCTCCTCGCTCCTGTGCCCCAGAGTCAGCGCTGACCTGCTGCAGTTTAGGCACTGTCCACACCCCTCGAAAATCACCCAAGAATCTGAACTCCTGGGGGACAGGCCTCCAGACCTCAGAGTGAGAGTGGAGGGGAGTGCTGGGAGCTCAGAGTTGCAGGTAGAGAATATATACAGTTTTATATAGTTTTATGCCTGGCAGGAGAATGCCATGGCACCATAGTAGGGGAAGTGGGTTCAGTTTTTAGAGGGTGTTTCCTGTGGAGTGTAGTAGGAGGACCTTTGAAATCTGCCCATTTGTTTGTGGGGCACTCTGAGCTGTTCTTATGGGGGAGGAGACTCCCATCTTCTTGGTGATGGATTTTGTACCTTCTGTTTGTATCCTGGTGGTCGCAGCTCACCTCAGTGGGGTTGATGTGCGTTCTTCAACCTTCTCTCTTGGTGCAGCTCAAATCCACCAGGTTACTTGCTAAGTTTTTGTCCTTTAACTCTCCTTCTGGACAGGAGCCTTTGTGGAAAGCTGGTTTCAGTCAGCCATCTTGTCTCCCTGGCTTCATGTTTTACATTTATGTTTTTTATCTATCTTGAATTAATTTTTTGTGTATGGTATGCGATCCTATATCATTCTTCTGCATGTGGCTATCAATTTATTCTGGTATTATTTATTGAATTGGGCTTTCTTTCCCCTGTGTGTTGTGACTATTTTTGTCTAAGTCAATTGACTGCAGGTAGCTAGTTTTATATCTGTTTTCTCTATTATGTTCCATTGGTTTGCATCTCTACTTTCATACCAGAACCATAGTGTTTTTGTAACTGTAGCCTTGTAATATAATTTCAAGTTGAGGTAACGTGGTACCTTCAGACTCTTTTTTTTTTGTTTGTTTGTTTTTTTTAAGATTGCTTTGGGTATTTGGGCTCTTTTTGCTTGAAAATGATGTTTAGAATTATTTTTTCTAGGCCTGTTAAATATCAAATTGGTATTTAATGGAGATTATGTTGAATCTGAAAATCACTCTGGGAAGTATGGATATTTTAGTGATGTTTATTCTATCAATCCATGAGCATAATATGTTTTTACATTTGTTTATGGCATTAATGAATTCTTTCATTAGTATTTTTGAGTTTTCTCTATAGAGATCTTTCACTTTCTTGGTTTAGTATATTCTTAGGTATTTTATTTTCTTGTAGCTATTTTAAATGATATCAAATCCCTGATTTGACTCTTAACTTGACTGGTATTAGTGTATAGCAGGGGTGGCGAACAAGTTCGACTACGTGCTCGGAGATCGCTCCTCAGAGGTCCCTCCTCAGAAGCAGCATAACAAAATCCAAACTTGGCAAAGAGCCACAGTATACAAAATAATGATAAGAGGCAAAGAGCCGAA
>CAUYPK010157350.1:0-16970 GCA_963574355.1 Loris lydekkerianus
CCTCAATTATTGTAATTTGTTTTGGGTATATATTTTTATTTTTGAAATTTACCAGTGGCTGCTGCATTTTCCATCTTGGCTTATACTTGAGTCACTAAGTTTTCCCAGTTTTTAGGGTAAAATTAAGGGGGTCGGCTTATAGTCGGGTCGGCTTATACTCGAGTATATGCGGTAACCATCAGACCTCTTCGGGTAAGGACCATGTCTTCTCCGATTCTATTCCTGACCCCATGCCACATGCAGCAGAGATGTGAGGCTGCTTGTTCTCCGGACCTCATGCAGGGAATGACCCTCTTACCTCTTGGGCTGCTTCTGCGAATACACCAGCAGGTACTTCACTCGCAGGAGCTGGTTATTGGTGACCACAAAGTACTTTGGAGGGATGTCCCCCCCTTCACTATGTTTAATTCTCGCTCTTCTGCGATCTATCTCCTTGGAATCTGAATAAGGAGAGTAAAGCACACCTTTACTGGGGGAATACAATAACTAAAGAAGCAAATCATAAAGAGAAATGAGTCCAGCTCTCGGTCATGAAGGCAGCAGAGGAATGGGCCTGTGTGCACAGGAAGCAGTTTCATAAAAACAGCAGACTCCAGCAGACTGGGAGGCAGACAGGAGTAGGAAGAAAGGAATAGCAAAATGCAAAGGATATGAGGAAGAAAAAATAGAACAAAACTCAACTGAGTGGGAAAAGCAGAGGGAAGAAGTAAACTGACGGCTGTAACAAAAAACTCTGGGATTGGGAACAGAAACGGGACTTGATCTGAAACAAGTAGGCATTTTAAACAACGCTTTTGGGTTTGAGCTTCTTTGAACACTTATCTTCTACCCTTAGTACCAAGATCCATTTACAAAAAAACAACAAAAAAATGCTTTTCTTTTAATAACATGAAAAAAGCTCCACCAAAAGCAAAACAAAAAGGGAGGCTGCAAGGTTTTGTTTTGATGTTTAATGTCACAGTTTACAAACTTTCTAAAAATTATAAGTGCAAATATCCATGCCATCTGGCATGAGAAGGTGGTGTCAGGCCTGGACCTGTTTTTCAGATTCCAGTTGTTTTACATTAGAGACCAGAACAGTCAGTTTTTTAATTCTCTTTTTCCCAATAGAAACAATAGGCCAATTTTGGAGATTGGAATGACAGTCTGTGTTCTCTAATGCCTCTGAGGGTGGCAGCACCATGGAGGAACAAGGCAAAAAGTGTCAGGGACACATCAGGGTTGTGGGATGAGATGCAGCTAGAGACTGCTCTCTGGAGAGCCCAGGATGTACTCCCTATAGCCCCAGCTGCTCCTCTGTGGGCTCCAGAATGTCCCAGAATAGATCAGAGGGTCTGAACCCAGTCCTGAGCTTCAGTTTAGCAAAAAAACATTTTTTTTTTTTTTTTTTTTTTTTTGAGACAGAGTCTCACTATGTCACCCTCTGTAGAGTGCCTGCGTCACAGCTCACAGCAACCTCAAACTCTTAGGCTTAAGTGATTCTCTTGCCTCAGCCTCCCAAGTGGCTGGGACTATAGGCGCCCACCACAACACCCGGCTATTTTTTTAGTCGTAGTTGTCATTGTTGTTTTAGCAAGCCCAGGCCAGGTTCAAACCCGGCAGCTCTGGTGTATGTGGCTAGTGCCTTAGCTGCTGAGCTACAGGCATCAAGTCCAGTTTAGCAAATATTATTGAATGTCGGGTCCTCAAACTTTTGAAACAGGGGGCCAGTTCACTTTCTCTCAGACTGTTGGAGGGCCAGACTACAGTTTAAAAAGAAACTATGAACAAATTCCTATGCACATTGCACATATCTTATTTCGAAGTAAAAAAGCAAAACGGAACAAATACAATCACACCACCTCATGTGGCCCGCAGGCCGTAGTTTGAGGACCCCTGAGTATATACTAGGCTCTCTGCTGACACAAGATGGCTTAAGAATGAATGAGACCTCACTCTTACCTTCAGGGAGCCCATGCCCTGGCCTCACCATTCTTTCTTTCTTTTTTTTCTTTGAGACAGAGCCTCAAGCTGTCGCCCTGGGTAGAGTACTGTAGCATCACAGCTCACAGCAACCTCCAACTCCTGAGCTTAAGCGATTCTCCTGCCTCAGCCTCCCAAGTAGCTGGGACAATAGGCGCCTGCCACAATACCCAGCTCTTTTTTGGTTGCAGCCGTCATTGTTGTTTGGTGGGCCCAGGCTGGATTTGAACCCGCCAGTTCAGGTGTATGGCGCCTTAGCCACCGAGCCCATTATTTCTTTTTTAAGTCTAACCTTGCCTCCACCCCTAAGCTTTCCCCCGACCATTTGGACCCACCAAAATTGCTCCTTCCCTTCAGCTGCCCCTGTGGATCTCATCAGGCCCTCACCTGGCACCCACTACCTACTACCTTGTGGTAAGTGATCTTTTCCATTACTTGTTAAACCCCTAATAAGACTGCTTACATCTTTAAGGTAGGCCCCTACGTTGCTCCAGACCCAGCCCAATGGTGACATGCACTGGGTGCTCCACCCAACAGCCAGGCCAACAAAAAGCCTGTATACCCTAAACTGGACCTGTAGCCCAGGTCTGGGCCAAACACACACTCACTCACCCTTCTTCTTGGTTTGGCACTTGACATCTGGATGGTCAATGACCTCACATACGGCCACACAGCTGAGGATAGGGCCAAGGAGGCTGTGCTGCCACCCGTGGCCATGGGGACTGTAAATGAGGGCAAGGCTCAAGTCACTGGTGAGGTAGGTCCCCTCTCCAAACAAGGATGTCTGCAATGGCAGAGCCCAACAGAAAAGAAACACAAATGGGTGAACACAGAGTTGGTGCAGCAAGACAATGCAGGTTGTTCAAAAGAATCACAAACACAAAACTTTCAAGCCCCCTTTATTCCCAGAAAGACACAGGGTCAAATAATCCTGTGACATGATCATAGGATTATTAACTAAACACATTCCTACCTGACAACAGTTTAACTGATTAGTGAATGGTCATCTAGCCTGGCAAACCAGCAGTTACTTGTGGTCAAGGTTAAATGAAAACAACATTGATATAAGAGCCCAAACAAACAGACCTCGGTTTGAATGCTCCAACAAGCTGGCAAGCTACATAAACTCTCTGTGTCTCAGTTTCTATCTATTTATAAAAGACAGTTAGAAGCACCTCCTTCATACAGTAGGGGGGGGGTGATTAAATGAGGTAATATGTGCAAAACAGACCCCAGCACGTGGGTACTCCATCACAGGTTCTTATGCTGCAGTGTATACAGTAATTCCTGCTATGCAACTGCATTAATCATGGTTACACTGATGGGCTTGTAAAAGCAAAGTCACACTCTCACACAGGGAGGGGTTCTCACCTTGACATCTGGATGTCAAGGGAGGAAGTACTCTAAGTCATTACTTTGAAAAGAAATGAGTCTCCACTGGGTGCAGTGGCTTATGCCTGTAATCTTAGCTCTGTAGGGAGGCCAAAGCAGGAGGATCACTTGAGCTTAGGAGTTCAAGACCAGGCTAAGCAAGAGCAAGACCTCTGCCTCTACTAAAAATAGAAAAATTAGTGCTAGGCATTGTGGAGGTGCCTATAGTCCCAGCTACTTGGGAGCCTGAGGCAAGAGGGACTCTTGAGCCCAAGAACGTGAGGTTGCTATAAGCTATGACACCATGGCACTCACTCTACATAACACAGGGTGACAGAGTCAGACTCTGCCTCAAAAAAAAAAAAGAGGAGTGTAACCTATAGCAACTTCTTCAGGCTGGCTCTAGTGTAAAGCAGAAGCCCCCTGGGTTCCAGTAGCCTGGTCATAATAGTAAGCTGAGAGCCAGTATGAACTGAGTGCCAGTGTAAACAAGCCCATCATTCTCAACAAAACCCAACGGCACTAATCAGGTGCAGGAGGGCTGGGAAATGTCTCCAGCCTCAGAGTTGCAGCAACCACAGCTGAGCCCAGGGCTCACGGAGCCAGCCCCTCACAGACAAGGCAGATCCTGCATGAGGAGGGAAAGGCCTGCAGCTCCCTAACGACCCCAGGTGACCTCTCCATTGGCCTGTAAAAGCAACTACTCCTTCCTTGGTACTTTGTACATGAAGAACACTTTGTATACATGAACTGTTTCAATCTTCTCATATATCAGCAGGAAGGTAATGGTGTCCTATGTTACAGATGGGAAAACTGAGGCTCAGAGAGTTTAATTTGCCCAAGGCCACAGGGCTGCTAAGTCTTTCTAGCTCCAGGACCTGTCTGTATACTTCCTCCTATACCTCAGTCAGGGGCAAAATAAACACCAGCAGAGAAGCTGACACTGTTGTAACTCCTAAAAATGGTAAAAAAGCAACTTAGGGAGGGCGAAAAGGCCCTGTCCTTGGTGCATCCTGGCACAGCCCTCAATTTCTCCAATAGCTAACTCTACTGGAGTGTCCCGTAAGGAAATGCTTCTCAAACTTCAATGTGCCTATGTTCACCTGAGGACCTTGTGAAAGTGTGAATTTGCATCCAGTGGTCTGGGGCCGGCCTAAGAGTCCACATTTCCATCAGCTCCCAGGTGATGTGAACATTGCTGGCCCAGGGGATTCACTAAGGAGATGGGGCTGTCCACATAGCGGGATCTCTTGGAGAGCCTTCAAAGCAATTGATATTTGGGCTTTACTCTGATTTACTTGGCCTGGGATGCAGCTAGGCATTTTGTTTTTTTTTTTCTTTTTCCAATTACAAAGGGTGATGATGTAGGCATATGGGATTTTTAAAAGCTCCCCAAATGGTTCTAAATGTGTGGCCAAGGTTGGGAACCATCCTTAAGTCAATGCTTCTCAAACTATATAATCAGGATAAGAATCACCTGGAAATCTTGTTAAAAGGCAGGTTTGACTCAGAAAGGCCCAAGATTCGGCATGTTCACAGGTTCCCACACTTAGAACAGCAAGGTCTTAGTAAACCTACCCACCCCCACTCCCCACCAGCCAACTCCTCAGGGTTCTCAGGCCCCCACCCCTCTCACTCCCCAGACCCTCACCCTTGTTAGACAGGGTGCCCTGAGCCCCACCTTGTTCAGGTGGCAGTGCAGCCCGTTGTGGATGATGGAATGAAAGTTTTCAAGGCGGCTGCCATGGAAGGCATAGATAAGGTCTCGTTCTCCTTTGGTCTCATAAAATTTGGCGTTGGCTGGGTCAAAGTACTCAACTTCAAACAGGAAGTCCGGCGTGGGAACAGATGTATGAGGAGCACCAGTCAGCTTTTGGATGTTTTCAAACTTGAAAAAGAAAGGAGCTGAAATTTTATTTGGGAAGCTGGTAAAATGCACTGTAAAAATGGCTTCTTAAAACCTGGGTCAAGTTTGACTCCCATAGGCTCTGCTCATGAGAATAACAAATTTCATGAGAATACAAACATTAATTTATAAGCAAACTCAAAAGGCTCAACAGTAGGCTCCCTACAGTAGGCTGAGAATTGCTCCTTCTAACTGGAGATCACTTCTAATCTTGACACTTTCACATCTATTTCCTATATCCTACATTTACAATAGTCTCATGAAGGAGAAAAGTTGGATAAATCGCAAAAATAGTCAAAAATTTTCCCTCCTTCCCTGTCCATACATCCCTCTGCAATGATTTTGCAAATGGGATTCTACCTAGATTCCATCAAGAGATGGAACCTATTTCTCCACCCCTTGGATATGTACTCGGCCACGTGACTTCCTTTGGCTACTGAGACAATAGCATACATATGGCAAACAGAGACATTTTTTCTTTTTTTTTTTTCTTCTGGCCAGGGCTGGGTTTGAACCTGCCACCTCCAGTATATGGGGCCAGCACCCTACTCCTTTGAGCCACAGGCACTGCGGCAAACAGAGACTTGAAAGGGG
The DNA here is from genome assembly GCA_963574355.1 of Loris lydekkerianus. Lineage (NCBI taxonomy): Eukaryota > Metazoa > Chordata > Mammalia > Primates > Lorisidae > Loris > Loris lydekkerianus. The sequence continues at coordinate 5,834 of CAUYPK010157350.1, forward strand.
CTTGACCTTCCTTGTTTGCTGTTGAGAGCCCTTCACCCTTGTCGTGGGCTAGCCACCTCTAGGATAAGAGCCTCACAGACAAAGGACTCAGCCATGGTGGTCACCCCAGCTGAAGATCCAGAAGTGTGAGAAAAATGGATGAGCTCATCCAAGTCAGCCAAGCCCCAACCAACCCACAGAATCAGGAAAAGCAATCAATGTTTGTCACTGTAAGACACTACATTTTAAGGGTGGTTTGTTATTCAGCAAAAGCTAATTGATACAGAAGAGTAAACGTCTTCTTCAAGAATAATACTCTTCAGGGCAGAGACTACATCATCCCAGTGGTTTTCAAACAGTAGGTGATATGGTTTGGGTATGTCCCCCCTCCAAATTTCATGTTGAAACTTCATCTCCAATACTAGAAGTGGGGCTTAGTGGGAGGTGTTTGGGTCATGGGGGCAGATTCCTCATGAATGGGTTGGTGCCCTTCCCACGATAATGAGTGAGTTCTCTGAGTTCTGACTCTTAGTTCACAGTGAGAGCTGGTTCGTTAAACGAGATAGGCACCCTTCCTTTTCCTTCTTGCTCCCCCTCTCACCATGTGACACACCTAACCCCCCCTTTGCCTTCTGTCGTGAGTGGAGGCATGTTTCCTGTATAGCCTACAGAACCATGCACCAAATAAACCTCTTTTTTTTCTTTATAAATTAGCCGACCTCAGATATTCTTTTATAGAAACACAAAATGAACCAAAGACAATAAATCACAAACCAAAGCCAGTCTCTGGCAGTTTTCTCTCATTAGGATTAAATGAGAAAAATAAGGGCAATGTAACAGATATACAGCAGAACCTCTGTAAGTCGACCATCCAAGGGACTGAAACTGGTCAACATACAGAGGGGGGGTCAACATAAGGAACTAGGCCTACTATACTGATAGATACATGTGGCCATGTCCAGTCTATGAAAACTAGGTCAACTTAGGGAGGTATTGAGCTATGGAGGTTTTACTGTATTTATACTGATAGACAGTTGTCATGATCCTTTCCTCAAAAGAAATGTCCTTTATTCTGAGGTTAAGACCATTCTCTTTTTTTAGCATTAAAATATCCTCTTATAAAATAGAATAACAGTAAAATACAAAATAAAAATAAAAAAATAGTTAACAAGGGCGGCGCCTGTGGCTCAGTGAGTAGGGCGCCGGCCCCATATGCCGAGAGTGGTGGGTTCAAACCTAGCCCCGGCCAAACTGCAACAAAAAAATAGCCGGGTGTTGTGGCGAGTGCCTGTAGTCCCAGCTACTCGGGAGGCTGAGGCAAGAGAAGTGCTTAAGCCCAGGAGCTGGAGGTTGCTATGAGCTGTGATGCCATGGCACTCTACCAAAGGGCCATAAAGTGAGACTCTGTCTCTTTAAAAAAAAAATAATTAACAAAAGCAAAACTAAAATATAATCTAGGAGTTAGCAGGCCACATTCTATCACAGCCCCAGTTTGAGGTACCTATTAATATTCTCAATTTAGTAAAAAGGAGACCCAAACTTATAGAAACGGGATTTGAACCCAGAGCATGAGGTTTTTACCAGTACTTTGGGCTCTGCCCCTATTTCCTGACAACTAGATTAGGCCATTGTTTCTTATGGTGTGGTCACAGTCAACTTTATTAGAATTACCTGCAGTACTTGCTAAATAAAGTGATACTTAACATTTACCAAGTCCTTAGGAATTATTCTAAGTATAAAAAGTCTCTCAATTCTCAGTCAGTTCCACAATGGAAGTACACTATTATTAGCCCCATTTTACAGATGAGTTACAGATGAGTTAATGAATTATATCCAATAACCACTCAAGGTTACACAGTAAGAAGCAGAACCCAGTAGTCAAGTTCCTGGGCCCAACTTGACATACAGAATCAGAATCTCTGAGGGTGAATTCCAGGAATCTGCATTTTCAACAAGCAGCCCAGGTCATTCTGATACACAGGGAAGTCTCAGAGCCCAGAGCCCTACAACCTAGGAATCTGCGATCCTACAGACCGAAGTCTCACCTCTGACTTCCCTGCACTGTGGATTGTCAGGACCTTTGAGGATAAAATCCAGCTCACCAAGTCCCAGGCCCATTTGTCTTTCTCTCCGGAGGACTGAAGAAGGTCTTTCAGGTTAGGTAATTTGCTGGCATCTGCAAGCTAAAGTGAGGGAAAAGCCGCCATTAGCCAAGATCCTAGAAAAAAATGATGATCGGGGGCCCTCTAGCGGTAAGGCGGCAACTTCCACCACTTCCAAGTCTCAAGGAACTTCCTGAGGGGAGAAATTCACAGGTCTACAATCTCCCTCTAGAAGCTCTAAATTCAGAAAGGTGGTTTTTTGGTTTTTTTGTTTTTTGGGTTTTTTTTAGAGACAGAGTCTCACTTTATCACCCTTGGTAGAGTGCCGTGGCATTACAGCTCACAGCAACCTACAGCTCTTGGGCTTAAGTGATTCTCTTGCCTCAGCCTCCCGAGTAGCTGGGACTACAGCCACCTGCCACAATGCCCAGCTATTTTTTGTTGCAGTTTGGTCAAGGCTGGGTTCTAACCCACCACTCTCAGTACAGGCCTTCCCACTGCACCTGCCAGGCAGGGTTCCTATCACATCTGTCCTCCCTACCACCCTTCCAAATCAGCCCATACTCTTTAACCCTGCAACTGATCTCCTTTATGTCCCATTTCACTTTCCACATTATTCTTAAAAATAAACCTGCTCCAACAAGTTAATAGGCTTCCTCCTCTTTTGACTGAAACCTGTCCACATTTTAGCAAGACCTTTGGGAGATCAGGCGCACAGTAGGGCTGTCATTTAAAATGCAGTCCACTTAGTCAAATTTGAATTGCAGATAAACAAAATATTTTTTAGTATAACTATACCCATGCAATAATTGGGGCATAATTATACTAAAAAAAAAGTATTGGTTGCTCGTTTGAAACTCAAATCTAACTAGGTGGGCTATATTTTTGTTTGCTAAATCTGGCAACCCTAGCCTAAGGCCCTTAGGGATCTGGTCTGGCCTTCAGTCTAACAGCACCTCCTGCCACTAACTCCATCCCTACCCCCAGTGTTATTCTTCAAGTGATTTATGTCTTTCCTCCTCTGTGCCACTTCAGCTGCCTGGCATGACACGCCACTCAGTCTGCAAGGCGAGCCTAAAGTTAGCTCCTCCGTGAAGCCTTCTCTGACCATCCACCGTCTCTGTGCTTAACAATTAAGTTTTATCTCGGTGGCTCATGCCTATAATCCTAGTACTCTGGGAGGCTGAGGCGGGTGGATTGCCTGAGTTCATAGGTTTGAGAGCAGCCTAGGCAAGAGCGAGACCCCATCTCTAAAAATAGCTGGCATTGTGGCAGGCACGGGTAGTCACTGCTATCAGGGCTGAGGCAAGAGAATCACTTGAGCCCGGGAGTTTGAGGCTGCTGTGAGCTATGATACCTTGGCACTCTACAGAGGGCAACAAAGTGAGACTATGTTTAAAAAAAAAATTATGTTTTATGTTCAGCAAATATGGCAGAGTCCCATGTTGGTACCTGACCCTTTGGAGCCACCTCAGATCTGGTTGGGACAGACACTCCCTGAGCCCAGCAGCCAGCCGGGCACCTGACATAAGGTTCAGAACAAGATAGTAACAGTTAACATTTGAGCCCTTACTACGTCCAGACACTGGACTAAATGTTAAACACATGTTCATTTTACTCCCATAATAATCTAATTTGAAGATAAGGAAATTGAGGTTTGCAGATGTTGAGCACCTTGCCAGGGTCACATAACTATTCAGTGGCAAAGCAGGAATATGAAGCCTGGCAGCTTAACTCCAGAGTCCATATTCCTGTCATGCCCTCCTACCAAATGACTGGAGAAAATACTTTAGCTCAAAGGAGCAATTCCAGCAGAACTTCAAGAGGAGTTAGGTTAACAGGCTTAATTGGGTGTACTCTTGGAATCTGCCCTTCCCCCAAAATAATACAACTGTGACAGCTACTGGCCATGTCTGAAGCCCTGTAGGGAGTGGCTGGGGGGAGGCTCCTGCCTATAATCTCAGCTAGCACTTTCAGAAGCCAAGGTACAAAGCATCGCTTAAGGCCTGTAGTGGTACACATCTGTAGTCCCTGCTACTCAGGAGGCTGTGGCAGGAGGATTGGTTGAGCCCAGGAATTTGAGGTTGTTGTAAGCTGTGATGAGATGACACCACTGGTAGGGAGAAAGATGTATATAATGTATAGCATGCAGCAGGGCAGGAGACAGAAACTCTCCATCTAGACAAGAGTTCTGAGCCACAGTTCGTGATAGCAGAAGGCATTTACCAACAACTTGATTGAGGACAGTAAGTATTCAGGAGGAAGGCAGGCATTTCTGGGTACTGGGAGAGGAGGCAGAGGGAAGGGTCCATGGTACAGGTAGGATGGGAATGGATAGAGAGTGATGGCAGGATCTGAGAGGCAGAGCAGAGAACACTCAGGAAGGGAAAGAGGACAGATAGGCAGCGAAGTGAGCAGTGCGTGTCCCAAAAAGTGGCTCTTTGGCTCAAATGCCCTCCTGGTCCAGAGAGGTGAAGAAAATGAGTAAGAAGGGAGTCCGGGAAAGAGTGGGGAAGGCTGTGTTGAACTGGAGACTCTAGTCTTGGCCTCAAAAAAGGCCCAGTGAATCCCCAGCTCCAGGTGGTTCCTGCCTAAGAACAACCTCCATCAAGGCTGGTGCCTCACGGTTTTGTTTTGTTTTTCTTTTTTTTTTTGGGGGGGGGGGGGTGGGGGTAGTTTTACTTGCTGTCTTTTTTTTTTAATTCATGATTTCTAAAAAGGCCATTTCTAAAAAGTGCCTCATTTAAGCCCCACTTTGCTTGCTTCACCCCCCGCCTTACCCCTTATCCTTACATTACTCAGGGATTTTTTTTTTTTTAATGGTCTGTCACCCTGGCTAGAGTGCAATAGCATCACCACAGCTCACTGCAGCCTCTGCTAAGGAGAATTTGGAAGGATACAGCCAGAGAGATGGCAGCGGAGTCTGGGAGGCCCTGAGTGGCCGGCAGAGATGAGAGAGCCTGGGGTTGGAGAAGGGAAATCTCTTAAGAAAGAGGCCATTTGAGTGATAGCCTTGCAGAGGAGAGGACCAATGAGTTAAGAGGAGGTAACTCAACCTCCTGGGAGCAGGAAGTAATAGGGCAGCTTGGGAGACACTTTGCAACCACTCAGGTCACAAGCTCCTGGAGAGGAGGTGGCCCAGGAATCTTGTTTGCAGATGTTGTCACAGATGATTCTTATCACCAGGAAGTTAGAGACAATCAGGTTTATAATGTTAGGCAACAATGTCCTAGAAGGGTGTGGTAAAAGGAAAGAATAAACACCTGAAAAATATACTTGTCTAACAAAGTGCTAGCACTCATAGTTACTAGGTGTGGGTTAAGGGGCTATGAAGGGAATGAACCAAAGGTCCATCCAAAATCACTGGCTTCTGGGACCAGAGTGACACCTGGAATACTGAGGTGGATGAAGGTGATGGGCCACTAAGATGAAGGCTGAAGAGGTGGACACCACAACTATGTGCAGGTACACTCTGCTTTGCACAAACCTAACGTGAGAGTCCATATTTGCTAAAACTGATTGGGGGAGAGAGTGAGAGTCATCAAGGGACTTTTTTTTTTTTTTGGAGACAGAGTCTTATTATGTCGCCCTCGGTAGAGTGCAGTGGAATCACAGCTTACAACCTCAATCTCCTGGGCTCCAGCAATTCTCTTGCCTCAGCCTCCCAAGTAGCTGGGACTACAGGCACCCGCCACAATACCCAGCTATTTTTTGTTGCAGTTGTCACTGTTGTTTAGCTGGCCCAGGCTGGATCAAACCTGCCAGCCTCGGTGTATATGGCTGATGCTGTAACCACTGTGCTATGGGCACTGAGCACCACCCCTTTTTTTTTTTGAGACAGAGTCTCAAGCTGTTGCCCTGGGTAGAGTGCTATGGTGTCATAGCTCACAGCAACCTCCCAATTCTTGGGCTCAAATGATCTTCTTGCCTCAGTTTTTCTATTTTTAGTAGAGACAGGGTCTCAGTTTCGCTCAGGCTGGTCTCAAACTCCTAAACCATGCTATCCACCTGCCTCAGTCACCCAGAGTGCTAGGATTACAGGTGTGAGCCACCTCTCCCAACAAGGGACCCTTTAAAGCAGTATTTCTCCACATCGGCATCAACTGGGAGCAGAAGAGAGGTGTGCCATCAGCTGATGACACAGGGGCAATAACAGAACCCACAACAATGAATTGTCAGAAAGATTACATGAGTCACATGTACAAACAGCTCAGGACAGTGCCAGGCAAGTACTAAGGGCTGTTACAGTGGTACTATATTATTATTACCAATCAAATGCCCCTCTCTACTACTCACCACTCTGCTGAGGAAAGGCCTGCAGTTCTGGGATGGTTAGAGGAAAGGGAGGAGGTGATTGGTACTGGAAAGATGGATCCTACCCCTCCACCCTCCCTATCCCCAACCCATAGACTGAGATATCTTTCTAGCCACACACCTTCACACCAACAGTCACATCTCAATACACATATCTTTGTCTACATCCATATCTTTTCAGGGCTGTGTACATTTTTACCCCCTCTTCAGATGCTATCTTTGAGAGTAGCAGAGAAATAAAAGAGTAATCTGAGGAAGTGAGATTCTTACCTTGAGATAGCAAGTTTAGACCTAACTGGGCAGACCAAACCTAATTGTTATCACTTCCTTACTCCCCAACATTTAGGCGCTCATGAAAGTGATCAAATCAATTAACAGGAAAATAAAAAAAGCTACATGTTCTTTGCAAACAAACAAAAAAAAATCCCAATGCCCAGGTTTCACCTCAAGCCAATTATCTAAGGTATCAGAATTTCTAAAGACAGGGCCCAGAAATCAGCATTTTTTAAAGCTTCCCAGGTAATTTCAATCCCAGCCAAAGTTGAGACTGTGATGAAGAATGACCTTCTCCCGTAAACATCAATATCCAATTTCCAATCTGGAAATAAGCATCAAAAGCATTCCTTAGAAAGGTTTATTAGCCTTTGAACCAGTAATTTTACCTCTCAGAATTTACCTCAAAAAATTAATGAGAGAGTCAAACAATGATCAGTACAGAAGGATGTTTGTCACATTATTTATAAGAGCAAATAAAAAAATTGTGAAGGAACTCAGAGAAAGGCCTCCTGACTGCTAGGGGGTAGAGGTACAGAATACAGTCAGGTTTCATTGCATCTTAAAGGATAAGGGTGAGTTTGCCTAGATAAAGAAAGGGGTGACATCGGGAGAGAGGCTCTAACACATGTTTTAAACCAGACACAAGATGACAGTACAAGCCAGATACCAGAAGAAGGGAGGGGAGGACTAGGAAAGATCCTCCCTCCTCCAGGACCAGGAGACCCAGTTAGAACAGTTAGGGCCCTGGCTCGGCACCCGTAGCAGTGGTTATGGCACCAGCCACATACACCGAAGGTGGCGGAACCCAGCCTGGGCCAGCTAAGCAACAATGACAACTGCAACAAAAAAATAGCCAGGCATTGTGGTGGGCACCTATAGTCCCAGCTACTTGGGAAGCTGAGGCAAAAGAATCGCTTAAGCCCAAGAATTTGAGGTTGCTGTGAGCTGTGATGCCATGGCACTCTACCGAGGGTGACATAGTGAGACTCTGTGTCAAAAAACAAGAACAGTTAGGGCCCTAAGTAGGAAGAGGATAGGCTAAACGCAGACTTCCCTATGTGCACACATTGCCCAGAAATCATGTTTCTTTCTTTCTTTTTTTTTTTTCCCTCCTTTTTTCCTATTTTTAGTAGAGACAGGGTCTGGATTTTGCTCAGGATGGTCTCGAACTCCTAATCTCAGGCCTCAGCCTCCTAGAGAACTAGCCACTGAGCCTGGCCTTTTCTTCTCCCTCCCCCACCCCCATCTTGTTAAAATGCAGATCCTGATTGGGTAGTCTGGATAGGGCTGACACAAGCTGCTTTTCCAACAAGCACCCTACCGGTTCTCAAAGATGCTTTGAGTAGAGAGGGACTAGAGTTAATACAAAGGAGCCATTCCCACCTGCCTCCCATACCCAAAAGGGATCTGCAGGCTAACAGAGAAACAGAACATAGTATTTCTAGGGAAAAAAAAAAAAAAAAAAAAAACTTTATAGCTGTGACATAGTGACAAGATTTTCTGCCAAGTGACAAACCTAAAGTTTGGGCTTACGAGCTATGGAGAATCCCAAAAATTCTCCAGATTCTCTGACCTGATGAGGCTTATCCAACACTTGTCCCAAGGAACAAAGTCATAACCCCTCAGCCTGGGCAGTCAGCACATACTCAATCTGAATCCTCAAACATTCAATGAATACCTCCCAGGCCAGGTACTAGGAATACAAAGAGCTCCCAGTGTAAAATCAAAGAGCTGAGTCAACATAGAAATATTCTCAAAACAAGACATTTGAAAGTTGAGTTGGGACTTTGGGGACAGTGACAAGGTAAGGCCAGGTCCTGCCTAAAGCCAAGAGCTTGGTTCAATAGGGGGCATTCTCAGGGAAAACAATAAAGTAATTCAAGGCAGAGCTCTAATTTTTGAAAACTATAACATGTGTTATAGGTGTGTAATACCATCTCGAAGCATAGAGATATTAATTAAAAATGGCTGACAATGGACCAAGCATGGTGGCTTGCACCTGTAATCCTAGTACTCTGGGAGGACGAGGCTGTTGACTTGCCTGTGCTCAGGAGCAAGAGCAAGAACTGGTCTCTAGGGCGGTGCCTGTGGCTCAAAGGAGTAGGGTGCCGGCCCCATATGCTGGAGGTGGTGGGTTCAAACCCAGCCCCAGCCAAAAACCGCAAAAAAAAAAAAAAAAAAATCAGAAGGCTGGATGCAGAGGCTGCGCCTATGGCTCAGTGAGTAGGGCACCAGCTCCATATACCAAGGGTGGCAGGTTCGAACCCGGCCCCAGCCAAACTGCAACAACAACAAAAAAAAAAAACTAGCCAGGCATTGTGGTGGGTGCTTGTAGTCCCAGCTATTCAGGAGGCTGAGGCAAGAGAATTGCCTAAGCCCAAGAGCTGGAGGTTGCTGTGCGCTGTGATGCCATGGCACTCTACCAAGGGCAACAAAGTGAGACTCTGTCTCTAAAAGAAAAAAAAAAGGCTGGATGCAGTGATTCATGCCTGTAATCCTAGCACTCTGGGAGGCTGAGGCTGGTGGACTGCCTGAGTTCAAGACCAGCCGGAGCCAGAGCAAGACCTCATCTCAAAAAATAGCCAGGCATTGTGGCAAGGCGCCTGAGGCTAGAGAATCACTTGAGCACAAGAGTTTGAGGTCGCTGTGACCTATGACATCACAGCACTCTACTGAGGGCAATGAAGTGAGATTCTGTCTCAAAAAAAAAAAAGAATTAGAAAAACTACCTTGTCATTGTGGCAGGTGCCTGTAGTCTCTTCTACTTGGGAGGCTGAGGCAAGAGAATTGCTCAAGCCCAAGAATTTGAGGTTGCTGTGAGCTATGATGCCACACACTCTACCTAGGGTGACAGAGTGAGACTCTGTCTCAAATAAAAATAAAAAAATAAAAAGGCTGAAAACGGTAAACTGTTAAACATTACTTCCAAGTGGTTTTAGCTAAACAAATGAAAGTGAGAGAACTTTTAACAGCTCTATTCTTTTCCTTTTTTGGTAACCACACAATGATCCAGACAGTCAAGTCCAGATCTAATTCCCTTTTCTTTAAAAGTTGGACTTTGAGGTAGATACAGGTCCAGATGCCAAGTTCTCTGCATCATTTCAATAAAGCATGTGACGTGGCAAAATGAAACCTAAAGTGTGCTTATCTAAGAATGTGTACATGTCCCCAGAGTCAGTGGCAGGCCCTGCCTAATGGGCAGATTTTTCCTAGGAAACTGCTAACAAAAGCCATGCCTACAGCCAGTCAAGCAGAGTAGTGGGAATATTTTCCCCCAAAATCTTGCCCAAAAGAACTGGATGGTAGGAATTTGTCTATGTTTACCCAGTGGCTCTGAAGAGAAAGGGTGATTATCTGGGACTGGTACAACAAGCCCCATCGGCAGGACAGTCTGTCCCTATAGACAGAGTAGCTTTGGGGGGCTACCTGAGTGGCTAATGCTCTCCCAAGGGATTACAGGTAGGGGAGAGGTGTAAGGCCCAAAAAAGAACAACTGCTACCTTTGGGGAGGGGTGTGGGATAGGGTGAGCCTAGGAGGGACACTTTTACTTTACTGGTATCATTGGAATTTTATATAATATTAAATATATTCAAATACGACTTGCATAATTAAAAATAAATTTTAAAAAGCATGAACAAAACAGTTCCACAGCTCCCTTTGCATTTATCCCACAAACATTTATCAAACACAAAAGCCTGATTCCATTTCCTGAGAAGTTCCAGCAAGAGTAGGTTGAAGGCTGGGTGCAGTGGCTCATGCCTATAACCCTACCTTCTGGAAGGCCAAGGTGGGTGGATTGCCTGAATTCAGGAGTTCCAGACCAGCCTGAGCAAGAGCAAGACCCCATCTCTAAAAAGAGCAGGGTGTTGTGGCAGGTGCCTATCGTCTCAGGTACTTGGGAGGCTGAGGCAAGAGGATCACATGAGCCCAAGAGTTTGAGGTTGTGAGCTATGACACCACAGCACTCTACCAAGAGTGACAAAGTGAGACTCTGTCTCAAAAAAAAAAAAAAAAAAAGAATAGGTTGAGCATTCTAGCACACTTAAAAGTCTATTTCTTGGTAAAAATTAATAAACTGCATTGTAGGACACCATCTCTAGTAGTTTGGTCCATCTGACCCCAATCTCTCCTCCTCATTTATGGCTTCTGAACAGGTCCCTCTCATCTGGCCACCACAAAGGCCTTTCAGAAATACATTCTGGATCTCACCAATGCCATCCTTTGCCCAAGGATAAACATCAACACATTTTGGTTTTGTTTTTTTTTTGTAGAGACAGAGTCTCACTTTATCGCCCTTGGTAGAGTGCCGTTGCGTCCCACAGCTCACAGCAACCTCCAAGTCCTGGGCTTAGGCGATTCTCTTGCCTCAGCCTCCCGAGTAGCTCGGACTACAGGCGCCAGCCACAACGCCCAGCTATTTTTTTTGTTGCAGTTTGGCAGGGGCGGGGTTTGAACCCACCACCCT
>CAUYPK010157351.1:0-14932 GCA_963574355.1 Loris lydekkerianus
GAACATATTCTTCTTAGCAAAGTATCCCAGGAATGGAAGAAAAAGTATCCAATGTACTCAGCCCTACTATGAAGCTAAATTATAGCTTTCACATGAAGGCTATAACCCAACTATAGCACAAGACTATGGGGAAAGGACCAAAGGAGGGGAAGGGAGGGGTAAGGTATGGTAGAGGGAGGGTAATGGGTGGGGCCACACCTAAGGTGCATCTTACAATGGGTCCAGGCAAAACTTACTAAAGGCAGAATACAAATGTCTATATACAATAACTTAGAAAATGCCATGAAGGCTACATTGAACAGTTTGATGAGAATATTTCAGATTGTATATGAAATCCACACATTGTACCCCTTGATTGCACTAATGTACACAGCTATGATTTAACAAGAAAAAAAAAAAAAGAAAACATAGTGAGATTCCATGGCGTACCTACTAGAATGGCTAAAATTAAAAGACTGACAAAGTGTTGACAAAGAGGAAGAACAACTTGTACATTGTTGCTTGGATTATAAAATAGTGTAACCACGTTAGGAAGCAGACTGATTTCCTTTAAAATTAATCGTACATTTACTATGTAATCTGGCAGTTTCAATCCTAGGTATTTATCGCCTAAGAGAAATGAAAACATATTCACAAAATATATGTAAAAAAACTTAATTCACAATAACCCTAAACTGGTAATAACCCAAATGTTCATCTACTGGTGAGATAACTAAATGAGAGTATATTCAAACAATGGAATACAACTCAGAAATACAAAGAAACAGACTACTGGTAGGCATAACAACGTGGCTGCATCTTAAACATTGTGCTAAACGAAGGAAGTCAGAAATGAAAGAACATTCAATAGAATTGCATTTGTATTAAGTCTTTAATCACATATAATTTATAGCTATAGAATTCAGATAAGTGTTTACCTGAAGCAAAGGGTATTGGAGGATCAACTGCAAAGGGCCAGGTTGGAAGTTTCTGGAGTGATAAAAATGTTATATATCATAATTGAAGTGGTGGTTGCACTTACACGTATATTTGTCAAAATTGATAAGAGTGTGCATTGTATTGCATCTCAATTATGCTAGAAGAAATTTGATTAAAACATTAAAATCATAAAAATAAACAGAAATGCACATACAACCTAACAGTTTACAAAGATATTATATTGTTCAGTTGACCTTAATCCCTATTACCACCTCGTGAAGTGAACTTACATACAAGCTCTCCTTGTGGAAAAGTGACAGAATCATGAGATCTGTTTGTGAGCTGCGGATTCATCTACACAGCCTGGAGGACTAAGACAAGAACCCCCACCCCATGCATATAGATGGTGCATCACCTGGATTCGGACGAGGGGAATCCCCATACTAATAATGGTAATAGTTATTGCCCCACTATGGGCCAGCCATGGTGCCAAGCTCTGTTTAAGCTATTCTCTAAACAGTCCAGAGAGGGGAAAAAAAAAAAGGCTAGGCAGACATTATGATCTCTGCATACAAATGAGGACATTAAGCCTCAGCAGAGTTACAGGACTTGCCCAAGTTCACACAGCTAGCAAATAGCAGAGCTGGGGGCCCAGGTCTGATGAACTCAAAGCCCCAGCTTTTTCTCTAGCCCCATACTGGCCTGATCTTCAGATAACAGGGGCTGTTTCTCCCCCAGGACTAAAGTTACCCAACGGAGGTGGCTGGGGTGGTCCTTTGGAGAAGGTTGAAATAGAGTCAGAAGAACTTCAGAACTAGAATGATGTGTTCTTCACCCTAGAAATCACACGGGGCCAATGCCTCTCCTACCTGATGGATGGACATTGAACTCCAAAGAAAGAGAGGTGCCACTGTGAAGGAACGGGGAGGCATACTTGGGCACCTGTGCAAGGAATGCTGATGTGGAAAAAGTGGGAGGAACTTCAGCAGACCCTGTGTGTGACGGCGTGTTTCTGTAGAAGATCTGGAGGCACAGAATTCTTGATATACAGTATTGTGAGATGGAGATTTCAGGTTGGGAAGTGGTTCACATGGACCCACTTTTTATTTGAAGAAGAAGAATAAAAGAGGCATCAGAGCATGAAGGATTGTTAAGAGAGGTTTGGGGTGGGCGCTTACTCTAACATTTGGTGAAAGTAGATTTGAAACTAGACAATGCTGGATAAAATTCTGGCTTTGTACTTGCTGGCTGTGCAACCTCAGGCAAGTCACTTCACCTCTCTGAGCCTCCTTCTCCTTAGCCGAAGGTATGAATAAATGGTAACTACATCGTAACACTGATGAAAGATGGATGTTTGGAAAGTGCCTACCTCAGTGCCTGGTCCTGGGTAAATGTCTGACTCTCTCCTCCTCCTTTGAGTAATCCATCTAGAACTCTTATTTCAATCGCTACATTTCAGCTCTGGTGGCACTAACTTGTCTGGGACGCCAGCTGCCTCCAGAGGATGGAGTCTGTTCATCCTGTCCTTCTGTGTCCTGGCACTCCATTTACATCACAGGCTTAATATTGACCACCCACTGCTTCTGGACCTCCTGGATCTTCCCAGCCTCTGCCCAGGCACTATGTCATCAACTTGCCCAGAGGGACTCCCTAATACCCCCTGCAGCTGGCTGTGATGACGGTAGTAGAAACAAGTTTCTGTTCTGATAAAAGTTAAGTCACAAAGGCCCCAGGGCATTTTGCTGAACCCCTAGGTAACTGGACCTTAATAAAAGGCAAAACTAACTACGTCATGCTCTTGATTAAAATCTACCTCACTCATCCTTAAGATAAAGTCCAAAATCCTTAACATGGACTGTCAAGTCTCACAGGACACAACTCACGACACCCTTTCCAACTTCCTCTCTCACCAGCCTCCCCCTCCACCTGTCACAACCAACCCCATGTGCATACTCTACCTTTGAGCAAGACCCAATTACCTATTCTTCTTAAATATGTTGCACTTTTACTTCTGCTAGGACTTTATATATCCTTTTTCTGTGGCCTGGAATCCTTATCCCCCATCTCTTTCAACACCCTCTTCCTGGCTCATCTCTGCTCCTGATACATCAGTTTATCCATTGTGTGGAAAGTTATCTCTGACTTCCAGGACTTACTTGGTGTCCTTGTTGTGTTCACCCCTGCATCGCTAAGGTTCTAGCATAAGACTGATCACCTTTAGTTGATTTTATTGTGTCTTTCCTACTAGATTGTGAGCACTCTAAGAGTGAACTTGACCTCCATGGAGCCTTTCCCAAGTGCTTATACAAGTAGCAAAAGCAAGTCAGGAAACATACTTGCTGAATGACAACCACATACCTTTGAAGTAGGTGACGAGTCCTGGAAAAGACACCCCCCCCCCCCCAAGAGGGAAGAACTCAGGAGTAAACATTTCTGCAATAAACCTCCTGCGAGATTTCCCAAAAGAGCCCAGCAAATGGAGCCAACTGCAATCCAAGACCACCAGACCACCCTGGGAAACATAACCTCCTTCTCAGAATTGCTTGGGAACCCCCCCCCCACCCCCCTACCCACCCACATGGTGCTCTCAGCCCACACAGTCTGAAAATGGAGTGTCACATATTTTGGTCTGTGCTGTGTGTTGGCCTGCTCCAAAGTTGAAGGAAACAACATTCTCGAGGCACAAAAAATGCACCCAGATCCACGGATGAGGAATGTATTTTTAAACGCAAAAGTTTGGGAAGAGTTAAGCAGCCTGGAAGCTTTTAGAGATCTGTAGCAAATGGGATTCAGGACAGAGACCTCCCAGGATGTAGGATTTGTCCCAGACAGGAATCAAAGTTGCCCCAGTTCTGGTAAAGATTTCTAAGGGCTTAAGTAATTATCAAAGATCTATTTGCAGCAGGTCCCTGAGGTGGGTGCTAAGACTCGGAGGGTCTGTTCTCACGCAAGATCACCAAGTCTTTCCTCCAGCTGATGGGAAAATTTTGACAAGTATGGGCTTAGATGACAGAGTACCATTGGATCATTAGAATACTTATTGAATAGAAAGGTTACAGACCGATGTCTGGCCTGGCTGTCACCTGGATGTGTCATTAATGCTATCTCCTTCAAGCCCTGCTTCTTCATCTCGAAAATGCAGACCCACTGAAACGGTGCTCCAAGGAGCCCACATACAAGGGCAGTAGATCTAACAGCAGGTTGATGCAGCTCAGCAGTTAAGCAGGTGGCCCCTGGAGGCTGAAGGCCCAGATTAAGTCTCAACTCCACCATTTGCCCAGTGACTTGTTTTCTTAAACTCCACGTCTGTTTTCACATCTGTAAAATGGAAGTGATGGGAACACGTACAAGAAGAGTGTGGATGCAATATAAAACCCGGGAAACCTCCTGTCATACAACCAAATCAATGAATTTTAGCTACTATCAGTGAAGAGAGACTATCCTTGACAGCCTAGGGTGCAGGGCGGGGCCAGGACAGAATCTTTGTTTAAGGGGTTCCTCTCGCAACATTCCAAAAGAACCCTGCAGCTTCAGCTGCACGAGGGTCACTGATTTGGATTCGTTCTCTGCTTCAGTCAACACATTCACTGAGATGATTGTCCAGCTTGAGCTAGACTCTGTGGCTACAAAGATGGAGGAGGAACAGTCCCAGCCCTCTCTGAACTCACACGTGGCTGGGACAGTCAGATCCAAAAAAGACTTGATGACAGAATAAGCCCCATTTTATTACAGCAAGATAAGTCAGGGGAGAGAGGGCAGTGGAGGGGGCTGTGGGCGTGCAGAGAAGGGGCCTGAGGCATGAGGAAAGCCTTGTAAAGGACAGAAGGTGCAGGGGAACCTCAAAAGAATAAGAAGGCAGAGCCCACCAGCGAAGGAGGGAGGGGAAGCAAGCTCAAAGCAGGAAACTCAACCAGGAAAGACAAAGGGCCCCCAAAAGCCAGGCAATCGGGGATGGTTGGAATGCCGTGGAGATGTGAGGGTAATCCGCTTTGGCGAGAGGCCAAGGTGTGAGGGTAGCGAAGTGATGGGACTTGGCGGAGGCGGAGGCCTATTAGGGAGAACTCATGGGTTGAAGGTGAGTTTTTCAACCTTGGCATTGCTGACATTCTGGGCAGGATATTGTTGTGAGAGGCTGTCCTGTCCATGGCAGGGTGTTCACCCTTGGTCTCTGCAACACCCCACCCACATTTCCCAAATGTGGAGACCAGAAATTGCCAAATGTCGGCAGGGACAAAAATCACACCTTCCCCAGTTCCCTGTTGAGAACCACTGAACTAGGGACTTTTTGAGCTTTATGATGGGCTGAGACTCCAAAGGTGAAGAGAGACGGTCAGATAGGCATTTCATTTAGACTGCTTTGGACTAGAAAGACAGTGATTGGTCAGGGACAGTTCCAACAGTCTAGAAAGGGAATTATAAATGACAATTGGAAATGCTAACAAAGGGGTGTTTATCTCTCTCACTCTCTTTCACACACACATACACACACAGAAACACACACACATATATAAATAGCATAATGGATAATTATATATATACTAATATATAGAATAGTATACACACATACACACACTAATTGGCACTATAGGAAAGTGAGAAGTGGCTATGAGAGAAAGGGATGAGTCTTTACCTCCTCTCCAACGACAAATTGGAAAATGTCTTGAACTGTTCAAGATCCTCCAGAATAATTATAAATACCACCATTGCACTTTAAAACTGATAACACCATTTCCCAAACATTAGCTCATAGAATTCTCACAGCAGCCCTCTAAATCAGGTTTTATAATCCACTCATTACAGATGAGGAAAGTAAGGTTTAGAGAGTTAACAATTTACACAAAGTCGCGCAGCCAGTAAATTGAGGGATCGTGGACTCTCTTCTTGAGTCCAAATTCCATTCTGTTCCCATTGTGTCGTGAAAAATGTTTCATAAACATAAGGCTTATGCTATTCTGACTCATTGCAATCAGTTCGATCTGGGGCATTTTAAAACTAACTCTATCTAGTTTTTCAAACAATACATTTCTAAGCAAATGAGCTCATAAAAATACATAAGGTTTCGGGAAGATTGGTATGGGGTATATGCTTCGTTTCTTGTTTCCCTCTTTGTATGGTGTCGGTTAAAGATGTGCCCTCCCTTTTCTAACTCAGTCCAGCTCCAACTCTTCAGCTTCTATGAAGTGGGCACCAAAGTCCATATGCCATTGGCCACAGCCAGGCAAGCCACCAAGGAAAGGGCGGAGAGAGTCAAACCCTCCCCTTAATTTGCTTGAATTTCCCTTCTTGACAACAAATCTTTCTTATTTGTGTTTGGAAGGAGAAAAATAAGTGGGTCTTAAAAATTTGATTTACTGTTACTTTTAATTAAAACATAATAATTGTGTCTAGTCATGGGATATAATGGAAGATTTTGATAGATGCTTATGATGTAGAACGATTAAACTGGACTAATTACAAAGCCATCACCTCATATACCTGTCATTTTTTTTCCAATGGTAAAAATATTTAAAAATCTCTGCTTTTTGCACTTTTGAAATGTACAATGCATTATTCTTTATTACAGTCACCATTCTGTGCAGTCATTAGAGTTTATTCCTGATAACTGAAATTTTGTACCTTTTGATCAAAATCTCCTTTCGCCCTATCTGCCTCTATCCCTTAGTCTCTAGTAACCATTATTCTACTCTGTACTTCCAAGAGTTCAACCTTTTTAGATTCCACAAATAAGTAAGGTCGTGTGGGATGTGTCTTTCTGTGCCTGGATTATTTCACTTCACAAGCCTTCTGGAGGTTCATCTATGTCGTTGGAAATGATAGGATTGCTCTGTTCTAAGGCTAGGAGTATTCCATTGTGTATATACGCCCCGTTTTCTTTATACATTCACCTCATCATGGACACCTAGATTGCTTCTATAGTTTAGTTATTGTAAACAATTCTGCAATGAACATGGCTGTGCAGCTATCTCCCATTGATTTCAATTCCTTTACATGTATACCTAGAAAGTGGCATTACTGGATCATACGGTATTGCTGTTTTCAGTTTTCTAAGAAACCTCCATACCGTTTTCCACAAGGGGTGTATTTTTGTGCTTGGTGCAAAGTTTCCAGCTGATAAATCTGTCTAAATGTTATTAACAGGTTAAATGCACCTGAGGGCTAAATATGATTTCGCCAGACTCATGAAGAAGGTGTTTTCCCTTGTTGCATCCACATGTTGTCTGTTACACTGTTTGAAAGCCTTGGCTGGTGGCTGTACCCAACCTCATCCCCACTCTGAGTTTTAAAACTTGTTCCATGTACAGAATTCTCCAGCAATGCAATGGAAAAAAACAAATTCTGGAAGGATAATGAGTATTGGTCTGCACAGTGGGCAAGAAACGGAAATATTACAGAATGCAATCAAGCTATACCCTTGCTCTTTTTTAATGTGAATTTGCTACAGAATTGGATTACCAGTCAAAGGCTAGTTGGCTGGGTGTGGTGGCTCATGCCTGTAATCCTATAAACTTAAGGAGGCCAAAACAGATGGATTGCTTGAGTTCACGGGTTTGAGACCAGCCTAAGCAAGAGCAAGACACTGTCTTAACTAAAAGTAGAAAACTATCCAGATATGGTGGTGTGCACCTGTAGTCCCAGCTACTCAGGAGGCTGAGGCAAGAGGATTGCTCAAGCCAAAGAGTTTGAAGTTGTTGTGAGCTGTGATCTGATGGCACTCTACCTAGGGCAACCGCATGAGACTCTGTCTCAAAAACATAACTAAATAAATAAAAGTCAGAGGCTAATTTTGCAACTGGAGGTTGAAAGAAACCAATATTTCTCCAGAGCTTTTCCAGGGTCAGGACTTGTACTAGAAGCTTTGCCTGTTTATCTCATTAAGTCTAATGAGAAATCATCCTTTCATTCTCATTTTCTAAAAGGAAACTTAGAAGCTCAGGGAATATAAACAAATTGCCCAACGTCACTCAGCATGTGATATTCAGATCACCCAGACCTGGTGATATTTATCCACTCATTTCACCCTTGTGTTACTAGGTACTGGAGATACACACCTGACCACACAGACAAAGCTTGCTGTCCTCACAGAGCATCTAGATGAGGAGACATGGTATGTGGCAGGCAACCAATGCAGTAATTATCCATGCTATTCACCAAATACATCCAGGACTTAAATTTATACACGTCTGGCACTGGTAAATGAGTGCTAAGCACTGTCACTATGGGGCTGGAGCTTAAGCTCTGGAGGGCACCCTCTGCCTCCTGCTGTGGTGATGGGCGAGGTGCCAAGGGGTAGTCACTCTGCCAGGCTGGGTCACAGGTAAGAACCACAGGGTCAGTCAAGGTAAGGCTAAAGCAAAGAGAGAGGTTCGACTGCTATGGGGTTAGGTCGTGAATATTTAATTCAAAGCAATGCTGTAAGGGTTACTGTGGGGTCCTGCCCTAGAGTTCAAGACCAACTGTGCAAACAACCTGGAGCCAGGAGCCAGGGGAATGGACTCTAATGAGTTATGTTCTGAGACAGGAAGGACCACAGTAGAAGAAACAGGGAAGATGGGTCACATTGGCATGGGTTCAAATCTCAGCTGAACCATTAGCCAGCTGAACAAAAACTTAGACCTTGAAATAGTTAATTTGTGAACCTCATTTTATTTGTAAAATGTAAGTAACAAACTCTTCCTTTATAAAATTGTTACAGTAAGGCCTAAACCAGGTGGATTATGTGAAATGAAAGTACTTGGCCCAAGGTTCAGTAACCATCAGTTCCAGAGCCCATCCTTGGAATTCTGTGTTGTCTCCATCAGGCTATAAGCCTGACATTTTCCCCAAATTATATTGCCTTTCTTTTTGAAAGCCTGGTTCTTGTTTTCCTCACTTTGTTTTGTTTTGTTTCGTTTGTGTGGGTTTTGTTTTGTTTGTTTTTTTTTTGTTTTGTTTTGTTTTGTTTTTGCTTTTCATTTGTCTTCCAAACATTATTTAAATAGCTATTGTTTAACATTCCAAAAACTGAACATCCTCCTCAAGACAAATTTTGTATCCTGTAACAAACAAGTATTGGTTCTCACAGTTCTCACTTCCTGTGACAGCTGCAGTATCTTTTCCTCCTCACTTTTCTTCTCCTTCTTTCCAAAGAAAAGTAGAGAAGAAAGTTTCCCAATGGTCTCCATCCTGAGCATCACCCTCCCTATTCTTGGGGCACTGCCTGTTGATGGAAATATATAATTGGATTAAGCAAGTTTATGTCTCCTCATCCCGTTTCCTGTGTAATTTATGTCCTTCGCCACACATCTGTAAGAAAAAAGGAAGTGTCTTCCTTGTTCACAGAGAAAAATCAATTATCCTTCCCTCTAAAATGAAATCATATGTATTTATTTGGTGGGAAATCTTCAAAGAAATTAGAAGGATCCCTCTATAATATTCAGGCCATCCTCACCACCACCCTTCAGCCCCCTGGTCTGCTTTGATGTTTTATTAAGCAAAAGTGCATTGGTTACCTACTAGGCATTGGATATCAAATCCAAGCAAGATGCAGTCCCTCCCCTCACAGAGATCAGAGTCTAGAATCAGAATTAAACGTCACACATTGTGGGACAGTGTGACTCAGACCGTGACAAGAGGGCACTGGTTAGAGGTGTCCCAGGGAATGTGGTTGATGCAGGGCTGTTTGAGGGTCTGGTGTAGCTTGGGCCAAAAGGCAGGGAAGAAGTGGGAGTCTGTGGGGATCGTGAAGAGGCAGATGAGTGGAAACCATCAGCCAGACCAGTTTGTGAAGAGCTCTGGGTCTATGGGAGAAAAAAGCATGGGCTTCACTTGTCTTCTCCAAGAGAGAGGACAATTCAAGGATTTGCAATATAAAAGTTATTTCCATAGTGAATCTGAATTGGTTCTAATTCACAAATGGGAAAGAGAAAAAAGGAGCAAAAGAATGGAATTAATTACACGCTGTGATGAGAAATGAAACATGTTATTTCATTTGATTCTCACGATATCCCAGAAGCTGTTATTGTACCCATTGTATCCGTGAGAGGATTACAGCTCAGGAAGAGTACATAGGCCAAGAGGCATCACTGCTCTTCTTTACAGTTCAGAAAGAGTACATAGGCCAAGAGGCATCACTGCTCTTCTTTCCACCAAAGATGACTGTTGGGGACCTGCAGCAGGGACCAGGGTATCCCCACATTCATTGGTCTGAGCTTATGTGCAAGGGCCCAGGGACCTGCCTGATAGACTAAGAGCCCTAGCAAAGTTCTTCCCAGTGCAGCCTGGAAAACAAAATGAGGTGTCCTTACCACATATTTTTTTTTTCCAACTTGTTTGTCTACCCCATGGCCTTTTATAATTATGCTTTCCTGAAAGTGACAGAAGCTGGGTGAGCTAATGATGGCTTGTGGAAAGATGAATGCCCACTAATATATACAATTACCAAGGATGGCATGTGACCAGCCAAAAGGTCCTAGCACCCCTGAAACAGTTTTGGTCTCTCCTATTGCTTGGGACTTCAGTATTGAAAATAAAAAGGAGTTTGGCCCCCAGAACATCACAAATGGATGTGTAAAAGGACATGGGGCCTACATGAGGCTTTGCCTTGGATCCTAGAAAAGCACTTGATAGGGGGTAAGGGCAAACCCCCATATCTTCACAAACCAGCACAACGGGGTTTCCTACATTGTCCTCTGACAAAAAAGATGGAAGCCAGTGCTAAAGGCTCCAAACAACTCCCCCTGGAGGGCAGTTTCTAGCAGCCTTCCTCCCTGGGGTGGACTATCTTGCGTACATAGACAAGTTAATGATGTCTACTGTCACCTGGGAGAAGAACCCCCTCTCTCTTGCTTCTGTAGGGTCAATCAGGAGACAAGAACTTGGTCTTGTCTCCAGCCAGCCTGTGTTCTCAAAAAAACAAACATGATTTCTATTTTTCGGTGGTTGGGTAGTTGGGTTGTTTGCAGGTTCACTGAGCACTGTCACCACGTAAGGATGGCTGATAAAGCCAATAACAGTGTAGATGGTGGGCAGCACCAGAGCCACTTGAGCAAGAACCTGGTTCTCCAGAAACCAGTTAAAGCCATTTTCTTGGATTACATGTGGGATAATGAGCTGCCAGGCTGACTTAAGAAGCTCCAATGTACAACTCAAGATCCATTTCACTGCTGGATCCATTTTGAGGGCTGGGCTTCCAAGAAGGACAGAGGTAGCACAGGGAGATGTGTGGTAGGAAGGTGTGTTCCTCACCACAGGTCAGCCACAATAGGACCCACTTCTCTCAAATTAATTGTAACTCTTCTTTTTCTGTGTCCTTGAAAATAATTGTACAAGCTTTGCAATTTTTGCTCCCATCATTCTTGGACAGTACTGACTCTGGCTCAAGTATGGAAAAGCAGAAGTTCCTGGCATTGCCTGGCACCTTTAGTCTCCCTTGACCCCCCTGTCAGTGACTTAAAGATAGATAAAGTTAAGATGGATGGAGTAGATAATACCAACAACCCCTCATACACCAAATGAGGGTTCTGATACAGGGTGGTTTTTCCAAAGTTAGAAGGGACAGTGTCTGACAAATCCAAGCAGTTTTCTCCTCCAGTGAGCTGTGGGATTGGACAGAGGGTCATGGTGCTCTCCACTGCATACTCACATGTTGCCATTTTAGGTCAGATTTTGTTTGGGGGGGGGGGGTATTTATTTTTGTAAAGTTCCATAGGACAATTATTTCACAATGCAGAGGAACTCCATCAAGTTTGGATTTTATTTATAAGATCAAAGCTCCTTTTTGTATGCATGTATAATGGGAATGATTTAAATCAAGACCACTTTTCTGAACTCTTGGTTTCTTTGCTTTTGTTTTTTTTTCCATCTCAAGGCAATGTTTGATGCCTAAAAACACATTGCTGTTTTTGTTGTCACCCTTCTTACAGATCAGTTGTCTGGTGGTGGTTGTCTCTGACTCACTCTGAAGCTCTCAATTCCTAGTTGAAATGTTAGTTTTTCTTCTTCACCAAGAACTTACAGTGATGTCAAATGCATTATCTTCTTGGCCCTGCTCTGACACCCCCCACCCCATCTCGTCCCTACTTTTCTTCCTTGCTGTGTAATTCAGAAGGTCACACCCTTACAGTCTTTACCACTTTCCTGTGGCTTACAAACCTACATAACACGAGGGCTCCTTTCCAGCTTCTTTATGCTCTGATTAAAAATTAGGTGCTCCTCCTTGTTGATGCTAAAAGACCTTTTAACTATAAGGTAATTCCAAAAATAGAATGTCTACAAGCCCTTTATTCTTTGCAATTCAAAATGAAGACAGTTGTATTGGGTCCCAGAAAGTCTGTCACTAGAAGGCAAGAAGCTGGGTCCTGGGCACAAGTTTTTCTGACCCATTAGAAGGAATTGCTGTGGGAGGCAGGGGCTGCCCCACGGAGTGGCCTTTTGCCTTTATCCATTTCCCCAAGGGTCACAAACTAAGGGCAGCTTCCAAGCACTATGCTTAGATACCAAAAAGTTCCACTGATGCTTGTATTATTTGGGGGTCTTAATTTATTTAATAGGATACTTCTGAGGTGGCTTGCTGATAAAATACACTTTATTCATTTACCACTAAGTCTGGTGGAAAGTTTCTTTGAGAATGTCTCTATGGTGAATGATGTATATAAACCTACAATCTGCCCTTGGGACCCATTTAACTTAATACTTTCTCCCATGGCTATTTTGTAATACTTTCCATTTGTGAAGAAAGTTCCTGGAATTTTTCTGTGTGCATTTTCCCATTGTTCTTTTTTGACGATAAAGTCAACATAAAGTTAAAGTCTCAGAAACAAGGTTTATATAGTATTACTTGCCTCTTGGAAAAGTAAATGAGACAATGATATTTATTGTGATTTCACCATGAGTGTGATTGTGGAGAACAGGTTAGTTAAAAAAAAAAAAAAAAAAATTAGATTAAATTATTTGCTCCAGAGATAGCAATGAAAACTGAGTATAATTTTGTTCCACAGCATAGCTGCTTTGCATTGCTGAATTAAGAAGTCAGAGCATGATGGATGGAGGGAGTATAATTGGTGGGACCACACCTATGGTACATCTTACAAGGGTACATGTGAAACTTACTAAATGTAGAATATAAATGTCTTAACACAATAACGAAGAAAATGCCATGAAGGCTATGTTAACAAGTTGGATTAAAATATCTCAAATTGTATATAAAACCAGCACATTGTACCCCATGACTGCATTAATGCACACAGCTATGATTTAATAAAAGAAGAAGGAGAAGCAGAAGCAGAAGCAGAAGCAGAAGAAGAAGAAGAAGAAGAAGAACAAGAACAAGAAGGAAGAAAGAAGAAAGAAGAAAGAAGGAAGAAGGAAGAAGGAAGAAGAAGAAGTCAGAGCATATATCTAGGTTTTTTGTGGGGAATGGCATCACCTTCTCATTTTAAAAAAGGAGGACAGAGGTCAGAGCATGGTAGGGATTTCCCCAGTGTTATATGGAACATTAGGGGCTGACTGCAGTGAGAAGCAGGGCCTCCTCACCCTCTGGGCAGGGCTGTGTTCACTCTTCTAGGGGGCTCAGGGCCATTTCCCTTCCTACTCTGTACTGGACATTAATCCTTTCTCTTTCATTATATTTTCTTTTGCTAAGTTTTTATTTTCTATGAAAATGCATCTTCCCATTTATTGAAAGTATTCTTTTATTCTTTTGGCTATTAATAAAGCATAATTAATTTTAAAAGCTTTTTTTCAGCAGCTAAAAACAAGACAGGACCACTTAGCCCCACCACACCAAACAGGTCCGCAGGTTCTCAGGACATAGCACTGTATGGGTCCTAGACAAAGCCCAGGGGAAAAATCAACTGGTGTAAAACAATCACGGGGTGGAATCAGCAAAAAAACTCTGGTAACATGAATAACCAGAATAGATCAACCCCCCTCAAGGAAAGATATGGCAGATGTAACTAAAGATCCCATTCATAAACAGCTGGCTGAGATGTCAGAAATTGAATTCAGAATTTGGATTGCAAACAAGATTAATAGTATGGAGGAAAATTTGGAATTAGAAATTTGAGGAGCAATTCAAAAGTTGGAATTAGAAATTTGAGAAGAAATTCAAAAGTTGTCTCAAGAATTTAACGAATTTAAAGACAAAACCAGCAAAGATTTTGACGCCCTGAAGCAAGAATTTGCAGCCCTCAAAGATCTGAAAATATAGTAGAATCCCTCATTAACAGAGTGGAACAAGCAGAAGAAAGGATTTCTGACATTGAAGACAAAGCCTTTGAATGCTCCCAAACTCTCAAAGAGGAAGAGAAATGGAGAGCAAAAACAGACCATTCTCTCAGAGAGCTTGAATCCCTGAAACTGATGAAGTGGCCTCTCTAGGCACAGAGGCTGTTCTCCATGAAATTATGAAAGAGAATTTTCCAGACATGCCAAAAGATTCTGAAATTCAGATAGCAGATAGTTTCAAACCCCAGCACGACTCACTCCGAATAAGACATCCCCCAGGCATATCATAATTAACGTCACTAAAGTTAATATGAAGGAGAAAATTCTGAAAGCAGCCAGACGTAAAAAATCCATTACCTACAAAGGGAAGAATATTAGAATGACTTCAGATCTCCCTGCTGAAACTTTTCAAACCACAAGAGGGTGGACATTGACTTTTAATCTCCTAAAGCAAAATAACTTTCAACCCCAGATCCTGTATCCACCTAAACTGAGTTTCATTTACGATGGAGAAATTCAATACTTTCATGACATTCATATGATGAAGAAATTTGCCATAACCAAACCAGCTCTTCAGGATATTCTCAGATCTATCCTCCATAATGCCCAGCCCAATCCTCTACCACAAAAGTAAACTCACTCAAAAACTTTTGATCAAACTCCAACTTCCACAGTGGCAAAAGGATTAAAAATGTCCACTGGACTTTTGAAAAACTCGATACCCAAAATTTAACCAGACTTATCAATATTTTCCATTAATGTGAATGGCTTAAACTGTCCTCTAAAGAGGCACAGGTAAGTTGACTGGATG
>CAUYPK010157354.1:0-23286 GCA_963574355.1 Loris lydekkerianus
ACACCCCCGTACACACACACACCCCCCCATACACACACACACCCCCCCATACACACACACACACCCATACATATACACACACACTACACACACACACCATACATACACCCTCATACACACACGCACACACACCCATACACACACACAAACACACACCTATACATACACACCCACCCACACACACACACACACCCCTACATACACACACACCACACACACCCCTATACACACACACACACACACACGCAGTAGAAAGGAAAGTAGAATACTATAGTCTTCCTGACTGGACACTGGACACAGTGGCTCACACCTGTAATCTCAACCCTTTGGGAGGTCACCTGGGGAGGTTTGCTTGAGGCCAGGAGTTCAAGGCCAGCCTGGGCAGGCAGCAAAGCAAGACTCCACCTCTGTAACAAGGTTTTTTTTTTTTGGTATTTATTTATTTATTTTTTTATTAAATCATAGCTGTGTACATTAATCTGTAAAAAGTTTTAACAGTTAACCGGGCAGGGTGGCATGCACCTATAGTCCTAGCTACTGGGGAGAAGGTGGGGGTTGTGTAAGGTCTGATGACACCACTGCTCTCTAACCTGGATGATAGAGACTCTGTCTCAAAAAAAAAAAAAAATCTTATCCCGGATATCTATGAAATCTAGGAAATGAAAGTGCATCTTACCAAATGCACCCTAAAGGAGATAATTAGGTTGGTCAGATTTCAGTACCCCTTTCCTCCCCCTTTGGGGCTCATCTTTATTTTTTTCTCTCGCTCTTATAAATCAAGATGAAACCTCACTTTTGAAAATGTCATTAGGATTCAGAGACTACAGTTCCACATGGCAGATGGAATTTTTGTTTCTTGATTGTGGTGGGTGGATCAAAGTTCAGTCCCAGCCAGTCACTGAGGCCTCTCAGCACGCAGTCCACTTCCCTGGCATGGGAGAGAGGACAGAGCCGGACTGGGCTAGCTCTTGGCTGGAGAGCTCATCTTCGTATCTTGCCGGCCTTGGTTTTGGTATTGGTTTCTAGACAGGTTCCTTATTGTGAAATACTTGATGGAAGTGAAGTGAGCATCACTCCTGCTCCCCAAGAGGTAGAGAAGACTTGGGTGGGGAAGGAACTGTGCTGTCTACTCCTGTCCTGTGGGCCCACTGCTCAGAATCCCAGTGTCTCCCGGTAAAGCCTGTGGACTCTGGTGCTGGAACCTTCATAAGGGACATTCCTCAAGAAGTTTATACCATTTGAACGAACTCTATGAGAAGACAGATTTTTATATACTAAGCAGAAATCTTTCTTACATTGCATCTCACCTTCTTTCCTTCCCATTTATGGTGACAGGTGTGGGGAGGCAGCTGCTGTGACTCTGGTCTCCCCCCCAACCCCCCACTGCTCCCAGCTGAAGGGGGGGGCTCATGGCCCTTGGTGCTATCGCTTTTTAAAGTCACCGAAAACCAAACATGGAACTTCCTATGTGACCTGATCTGTAAGGAGAGAGGACGGTGAGGCTGTGACCCTGTCTTCATGTGGGGACATTTCTCCTAGTCCCTTTTCATTCTTTTGTTATCCAAGCTGTTTCACTGCCTTATCCTGGGCTTACAGTGAACTGCAATCCTTAAATCTTTTTCACATGAACTTTTGGCAAGCTGGGTCTACCCATGGGTGCTTACCATCTCAGTGTTTTGGGTTTTTTAATATTTTTTATTTTAGCAACTTACATGTAATACTTTACCTATAGTACCAGGTTCCTGATGATGGCACTTTTGTTGTTTTGTTTTGCCTTTTGTTTTTGTTGCTGTTTTCATCCTATTAGTCAATTTATTGTTATAGAATCGTAGAATTTTGGAACTGGAAATAATTTTAAGAATACAATATGACACATGAGCTCTGGGGAAACTGGCCTGGAGGGATTGGTTCTAAGAGGAGATGAGATTTTCTTTCTCGGGTGCTGGGAGCCTGGGCAGGTGAAAGGTAAAAAAGAAAGTTAGCCGAGGACAACGCAGTCATTATGAATTGAGACTCGAACAGCTTTGTATACTATTTCATTTTTATACTGTTTCATTTTTGTCTTGTTCAGTATGTTTTCTTTAGCCGATTTCCTTCATCCAAAAAAGCAGGGAGAAAGCTTTTGCCATTCGCCTCCGCTTTTGAGATCGGGTGTGCTATGATGCAGTCTGAGTTTTGGGAACATATATTGGAGTTATCTAACATTTATGAGTCTGAAAAAGCCAAAGAACAGCAAACAGTATTGGTGTTTTTACATTTGGTGTTGCACAAAGTCTGAAATACATAAAATGCAAAATAGATAAGACTGTTTTTAGCTAACACCCTTTATTGGCCAAAACTCTGATTGCCTGTTGATCAAAATTTAAGAAAAGAGAAGGCTGCTCAGTGAGTGTAGTTTATTTCAAGAAAATAACTGAAATGGTGTGAGAGAAAAGACCTGTTTCTACCACTGATCTGAATGAAGTTCAGGATTCCTGAACATGTGTGGTAGGCTTTACTCAAGAATGCAGTAAGCGCGAGTGTGTTAAATAATTGGTATTTATAAGACATACCCAGAGCCCACTCCTGCGATTGAGCCTGGCGCTCATGAATTAGTTAAGTGTATATTTCTATTCATTTGGAATTTACTATTACAGATTTTGGTGATGGGGCTGTTACGTACATTGGTGTAGGTTGCACGCTGCACAAAAGAACCCAGGCAGTGGTGCAGGCAGTGACTGAGATCAGCCCACACGTGGGTTTTTGTGATGGGGAAGACAGGGGTTTGGTTCTTAATTTGGAGAAAGCCCTATACTATGAATTATTTTATGTTTAAAAAAATTATTGGTGCTGTCAATAATAATTGACACACATTGTGTCACCAGATGTAATAATTTGAATCACAGTTATTTTACTGCCATTCCTCGGAAGGAGCAAGAATATTTATCTGATTAAGAGGCAAATGGTTAAACTTAAGTTTGAACTATTAGCTTCATAAAACAGGACAATTCTTAGTATTATCACAATTTTAATTTAAGCCACAAATTTTTCTTAAGTAATTACCTGTGCAAATGCAGAGATCATCTTTTGACTATTACTTTTAGGCTGTCATCTAAAGTTTTTGGTTTCTGTAGGTTTTGAAATCTGCTTTTTCTGTGGTATTGCATCCGTGACTTGAAGGCCGGGTATGTGCAGTAATGAATGAAGCATTTGGGAGTACGGAGAACCATATGCCATGTCATACAAGCCGTGGCCACTTTGTCCTCCTCTGTGTCATCTTTCCTCATCACCTCCCCAGCTACCCTGGTGTTCTGTTGGAAATGCAGGCCTGGCCAAGACCTCACCTGGTCCCCAGTGTCCCCATCCTGTTGCCAGCCTTAGCTGTGTCAGTTTCATCCCTTTGGTGGTGGCTGGGGCCGGCCGTCCTGGGCCTGCAGGGCTACCTCACTTCCCTTCTCACCTCTCCTGACCAACAGGGCTCAGTCCCCTCGCTTCTGTGGCCTTGTTTTCTAAATCATGTTACCGTCTGTCCCCCGCTCTTCAGCCCAGCGCCCAGCATGGTTCCTGACTCGCTTTGGCTGCGTTTCTGTAAAATGGGAAGAACGATGTTTTCCTCCAAGAGTTGGTGAGAGGATCTAGGTAATCTTAGTAAAGCTCAGCTCTACGCGCATGGGCCTTGGTAAGTGGTGTTAATGTCTGAGGTGTCAGAAATGTCGTTGCTCACACTTTCCCTACAAAATATCAGGTTCAGTTAGAAAATGAAGCCTTCTTAGTGTTTCTTTCATCTTAACCTATTCAGTTTATCTACAACACTTTAGTTTGTTTTCTTCTCTTTTTCTTTTTTTTTTTTGAGACAACGTCTCACTATGTCGCCCTCAGTAGAGTACTGTGGCATCACAGCTCACAGCAACTTCAAACCCTTGGCCTTAAGTGATTCTCTTGCCTCAGCCTCCCAAGTAGCTGGGACTACAGGTGCCCACCACAACGCCTGGCTATCTTTTTTGTTTGTTTGTTTGTTTTGTTTTTTGCTGCAGTTGTCATTGTTGTTTGGCAGGTCTGGGCCAGGTTCAAACCCACCAGCCCCAGTGCATGTGGCTGGCGCCCTAGCTGCTGAGCTATAGGCGCATAGCCACTTTAGTTTGTTTTCAAGTAAATATGTTTAAGTTGAGGCAAATTAGTCCTACATTATTCATTTTACACTTTAAGTTAGAGAAACAGAAAACTGCCACTCATTTGCCTCCCACATTAAAGTGTGTGCACTCAGCAAACACTCTGACATAAGCCTGCAGAGTCCACAGAAATGAATCAGACAGCAGCCCATGCCCAGCTGAGAGTGTGTGACAGGGAGACTCAGCTGTGACAGGTGTCACAGCAGAGGGCCTGGTGCCCTGGGTATCAGGAGAGCGGCTCTGTAGGGGGCAGAGCAGAGGAGGCATTTGACATTTGAACTGGGTCTGGAAGAATCAGTCACTAGCAGAGGTCATGGGAGAACATTCTATAGCAAAGGCTCCTCTGCTTGCCTGAAGTGGCTGTCACATGTGAGCAGAGACCAAATCTACAGTTTATTTTGTTATGCTTTTCCTGGCGTCCCATTGACAGGGATACTATGAATCTGGCAGCTGAAAATGCTTTTCCATCTGTTTCTGTGTTGGACTAAGCTATGTGCAAGAGCTAGGTAGGCAATAAAGCACGTCAGACTTAAACTGAGCACTGGTGACATTGGAAAGAGTCATGCTGTGTTTGTATTGATGAAGAATTTGTATTATGTAGAAATTAATTTCATTTTAAGTGACGGACACCTGGGTTTTACCCAGTTAGGATTGCCTTCCTTATGGATTGCATTGGGCCACTTTAATTTCTCTCTGAAGCTTGGGGCTATAGCTTCTGGTGGGGTTTTCTCATTTGCACTTGGATTTATGTTTGCATTGGAAAGGTGGCAATGGCTTTGTTGCATTATTCATATGTGTAATATATACATACACACTAACCTCCCAAGAGAGGTGACTGGTGGTGGTTATTATCTAAGAGCTTGAGTTGGCACCCCTTATCTGAGAGGTCAAAGACCAAAAATAAAAACAAAAATTATTCCGAGATGTGAATCGGAAGGAAAATGGAATCCAGGTTCTGTGTGGGCAGCAGTGGCCCTCACCTGGTGACGATGAGCTGAGTTTGGGAAAGCAGTCATTGCATTGGCAATGGTGGATGGGGGATAAGGGTGGGACATCAGTTGGAAGGGTGGGGGGTTGGCACATCCACCTTTCCAGGGTGGGGCATCTTTGGAAGGGTGGGGGTTGATCCATTTGGGCTGGTCTGCTCTATTTGGGCGAGGTTCCTGCATTTGACTCTTATCATTACCCTCTAGGCTTCCTTTAGTTCAAGGGTCCTTAACCTGGGGTCTGAGAATATCCGTGAACTTGGATGGGGAAAAAAATTGCATCTGTATTTTCACTAGTGATGAGTGTGATCAGCAAATTCAGGAACATGATGGGGATGGAGTGTGTGTCATTTATCTGAAACGCTTGGGACCAGCAGGTGTGTCTGTATTATACTTGTTGGCTTCTCATCCCAAATCTGAAAATCTGAAATACGAAATGCACCAATGAGCATTTACAGTCCGTGCTCAGAAAGTTTCAGATTTCAGAGCAGTTTGGATTTTGGATTTTGGATGAGGCATACTCAGCCTGTGTCCTCAGTTCCTGTAATGATGACATCAATAAAATCGAGGTACTGGCCAGGCATGGTGGCTCATGCCTGTAATCTCAGCACTCTGGGAGGCCGAGGTGAGTGGATTGCCTGAGCTCATGGGTTCGAGAGCAGCCTGAGCAAGAGCAAGACCCCATCTCTAAAAATAGCCAGGCGTTGTGGCCGGCATCTATAATCCCAGCTACTTAGGAGGCTGTGGCAAGAGAATCACTTAAGCCCAAGAGCTGGAGGTTGCTGTGAGCTGTGACGCCACAGCACTCTGCCGAGGGCGACAAAGTGAGACTCTGTCTCAATAAATAAATTAATAAGTTAATAAAATTGTGGCACTATGATCTTTTTTTCTACTCCCAGCATTTCTGGCATCAAATGGGTCAGGCTTTCCCCCACACCAGCAACCAATTCGGTTAGATTTTGGTGCTGTCTACCTGGGGTTAGCACAGACCACACAGGCGAAGGGCCCAGTCCTGAAGACTGCCCCAAGACACCAAGCGACCAGCTGTAAATCAGGGGCCCCCACGACCTCCTCCTGAGGTTCAGTAATTTGCTAGAATGGCCCACAGAACTTGCAACACTCTTTAATTACATGTGGTGGTTTATTATAAAGAATACAACTCAGAGACAGCCTAATGGAAGAGGCACCTAGGGCCGGTGTGGTTGAGGCGTCTCCAGAGCTCTGTGTCCTCTCTCTGAACCCTCCCGACACCGTCTATGTTCAACCCAGACGCTCTCTGAGGGTTATTTTTATGGACTTTACATTATGTGTGCAGGATGGAGAAAATCACTGGCCTTGGGCGATCAACTCTGTTACAACCCCTCTCCTTTTTCCCCTCCTAGGAGGTGGAGGCTGGAGGGGCCCAAAATTCCAACTCCCTAATCCGACAGCTGGTTCCCCTGGCAGCCAGCCCCCATCCTGAAGCTAGCTAGGGCCATTGAGGGTTACCATTAGCATCAACTGTGGCGAGATTCTTAGGGACTTGTTAGGAATAACAAAAGGCGTCCCTATCATGTCGTCGCCCAGGAAATTTCAAGGGTTTTAGCTGCTCTTGTGCCAGGAACCAGGGACTAAGTATATCTTTTTATATCATAATATCATACTTAGTTATTTTCACATTTCGTTAGTTTTTATACATTTTTCAGAATTACTATATGTGCTCATCCTTACTTTGAATGACAGTGGTTATGTGACTTGCCACTTGGTCTTGTTTAATGCAGTAATAAGCACATAGAACTCTATCATAATTATTCGGCTAATTCCCTTTCAGTGTAATTAAGTCCCTTTGTTTTTCCTTGTGTTCTCATTTATACATTTGAAAACTTTATTCTGAAGGGTCCACAGGCTTCAGCCAGTCTGAGGGGTCTGTCTCTGGCTCAACAAGTTTAAGATTCTCTGCTTCAGGCCCTGGAGTGCATTTTAAAGAGCATGTCGTACACACACACAAAAGGGTTAAATTACATTCTTTGTAGCTTTTGAAAAAATACACTAAGCAGTTCCCATCCAAAAATGTTTAAAATAAAAATAGCTTAGGTGCTTAATGTCTTCAGCTGTCTAGAAAAACCTTATAATCCCAAAGGATTTATTCCCAGTGTTTCTGGGTGACTGTTTTCACTGCATTTGTTCCTTCTGTGAATGTTTTCTGCGCGCCTGCTATGCCCAGGCGTTGTATTGGATATACAAGTTTATCTCGGGTTTCTCTTCTAAAGCCTGTTTGAAATATTTCTTTTCTCATGCCTTAAAATCTTTGAGGTCATTACATTTTTATTTTGCATTGCAATTATTTGCACATTGAGCAGATTTCTGCCAGGCACTGTCCTAGGCGCACTGGCCTACATCAGGGAGCAGCTCCTGCTGTCTTGGAGCTAAACATTTGAGCATTTACGTGTTTTGTGCTCTGAAGTTGGTAGGGCTGCCCTGATGTGCACAGAGACTGCTTGCCACTGTTGAAATTTATGGAAGGTAGAGGTTTTGGACTGAGCTTTGGCACTGGGTCCCAACAGACTAGACCAAACAAAAATGGAGTCACTTAGGCTAAATGCCACCAATAAACTGGAACTTGAAGGACGCAGATGGATTCCAAAACAGACCAGTTTTCCTGATAAGAGATTCCAGTCTACCTGAGTCGTCATGATAAAGAAGTCCCCTCTGCTTTAACCCTTACAAAAAAATAACCTGGAGTAACCTGATGTCAATCAGCTTTCCCCACCTTGGTCTGTTTCCTCTTTTCCATCTTAGGGAACTTACTGTTCTGCCTTTGCCGGTGGGAGCTTCCACTGTGTTTTGTAGAAGGGAGGTGGTCTGTGTCTGAATCTTGAATAAAATGCAGTTAGATCTATAATCGAATTTGTTTTAATTTGTCTTCTTGTGAGGAAGTGGTTTCCACACGTGGACCCCTGTGATGTCTGGTGCTGGCAGAAGGAAGGAGAAAGCTGTGTTCCCTTTCATCAGAGCACACCGCCTCTTCCACATGCCGGGTGGCTGCAAAGTTGAGAGGGTGTGAGGGGAGGAAGGGTTCTGTTGCTTACAGGCTGTTTGGGAATTTGGCCCAAGTTTTGAATGTGATTGTCAATATCCGTTGCTGGCTGATGTTATAGAATAAATTACTGTCATTTATTGTCTGCTACCCGGAAAGGCAGTTGCAGTAACAGCAAGCTTGTTGCCTCCAGGTATTGTTATTTTAATAGGGAATTGGCCTTTCCTTACCTTGCATACGTCAAGATGATAGCTAGCATTTATTGATACCCATTATGTGCCAGGTTCTTTACTAAACTTTCACTCTCATTAATTAATTTTGTCCTCAAAGTCACCCCCCAGGGTAGCAGGTAATGTCCCATTTTAATAGAAGAGGCAGCCTGGGTTCTAACAGCTTGGGTGATTTGCCCCAGGTTGCACACGGAAGCAGCTGGCCTGGGAGCTCATTTCAGCATTCCAGCTACAGAATTTCCCCCCAGGAGCTGTTGGCAGTATAGATTCGAGGCCTCAGCCACATCAGGAGTTAGAGCTCTTTCTCCTGATAGCTGTGGCCAGCAGGGAGATGGTCTCTATCTTTTTAAAGGTTATTTTGTTTCAGTTTCTGCTCCCAGATCCCCCTCTGTCCTGGTGGAATGTTTGTGGTCTGGTAAGCAATACTGGACTCACTCTCCCAAGTTTTCCTGCTTACCTTCCTCTCCCAGCTGCACACAAACAGCTTCCTTATTAGCTTCCTACTAGGCTGCAACTAGCAGGCCTGGGAATTTATGCAAAGGTCAGGATGTTTCTCGCACATTTAACCAAAGAGCTTGTTACTGAGTAGAGTTCATGGTGGATCCTGAATAAGCTTTTTAATTTTTTAAATACCTTATATTTCCAGTATGTACAATGTTTACAGTGAATGGAATCAATAATCAATGCCACGATTACCACAAAGAAGATGGTTCTCTATGGGTTGACCTGTCAATGAAATATATACTGGATAAAAGCTGCAGAATCCTATGATCCTATTTTTTTTTTTTTTTTTTTTTTTTTCATTAAGATAAATTAATGTTAAGAATACACAAAGAAATGCATGGAGTAAAAAGCAATTTATTAGCTGTATGAGAGCATATTTCAGGGGTTGGGATTATGGGTGACTTTATATGTTTATGTTTCCCTGTTATTCATTTATTTATTTATTCGAGACAGTCTCACTATTTTGCCCTTGGTAGAGTGCTGTGGTGTCATAGCTCACAGCAATCTCAAACTCCTGGGCTCAAGTCATTCACTGGTCTCAACCTCCTGAGTATCTGGGACTACAGGCATACGCCATAACGCCCTACTATTTTTAGAGAGGAGGTCTAGCTCTTGCTCAGGCTGGTCTCTAACTCCTGACAGCTCAAGCAATCCGCCCATCTCCACCTCCCAAAGAGCCACTGCACCCGGGCCTTTGTTTTTGGTTTATATGGATGTGTGTTAGACTAATTAGAAATCAAAGGTGATTAAAGAATGCCTTCTGTTACTGTATTTAAAAAGGAAGTTGGAGGCTGGGTGCCCTATCTCAGTGGTTAGGGCGCCGGCCACATGCACTGGGCTGGTGGGTTTGAACCTGGCTGGAGCCTGCTAAAACAAACAAAAAAAATAGCTGGGCTTTGTGGTGGGCACCT
Organism: Loris lydekkerianus; assembly: GCA_963574355.1. NCBI lineage: Eukaryota > Metazoa > Chordata > Mammalia > Primates > Lorisidae > Loris > Loris lydekkerianus. The sequence goes on from CAUYPK010157354.1 coordinate 9,796, forward strand.
GTAGTCCCAGCTACTAGGGAGGCTGAGGCAAGAAAATCCCTTAAGCCCAAGAGTTTGAGGTTGCTGTGAGCTTATGACGTCACCGTACTCTACTGAGAGTGACAAAGTGATACTCTGTCTCAATTAAAAAAAAAAAGAAAGAAGCTGGATTATTGAATAGTAGTAAAACATTATAGTGTTTGTTTCCTTTGTTCTGAGTTGGCCTCAGCTTCTAGCAACCCAGGTAAGGGACCAGGTGTTCCTTTTTTTCTCTCCTTTCTGCTTGGTAGTGACTGTTCAACTTCTTGGTCATAAAACGGCCTTTCAGCCCTTTTGGCCTGGAGACAAGTGCTGGTGCTTCCCTAGTTTGGAGGCCCAGGGACGTTCCAGGGGGGGAGAAGTGTGTGTGTAAGAGGGAAGTGATCCAAAGATACACGTATACCATATAAAATGCTTTGTTTTTCCTCCAAATGAGAGAATAGAAAGGGGAAGAATCCAAGACCAAAGCTTGAGTTTTCCCGTAGAAGCTGCAATTCTGATCCAACGATTTCATTCACAGAAGGAGACTGGAAGGTGCAGGCTGCCTGGGGCTAGTTATAGTTGAATGTTGAATATTGCACATTATGCTGATAGTTAAGGTAACAATTTGATTTGTAGGAGACCAGACTGCTTGTGGCTGAGATGGTGAGTGTTCCGCTGACACTGTCCTCCTGTGAGAGGCCCTGACTGGGTTCCAGTCACCTGGGTTCTTGAGACAGCACTGCAACCCTCTCAGGGCGGCTCAGTTTCTTCTTGCTTTGGCCTGAACCCCGTTCAGGGAGCTTGGTTTTTCTGCTTCAATCCCTCTACGGGGGGAAGCCTTATCTTTTACCTAAGAAATAAAGTTCTGCTCTTGGAGATCTGGCTAAAACCCAGAAAATTCCTTTGCTGGTTCCCCTTGCCCTGTGGTAGAGTACTGTGGTGTCATCACAGCTCACAGCAACCTTAAACTCTTGGGCTCAAGAGATCATCTTGCCTTAGCCTCCCAAGTAGCTGGAACTATGGGTGCCCACCACAACACTCAGCTAGTTTTTCTGTTTTTATTTTTAATTTTTATTTTTTTTGCAGTTTTTTGGCTGGGGCCAGCACCCCACTCCTTGAGCCACAGGTGCCACCCAGTTTTTCTGTTTTTTAGTAGCGATAAGGTGTGTTCTTGCTCAGGCTGGTCTTGAACTCCTGAGCTCAAGCAATCTACCCACCTTGGCCTCCCAGAGTACTAGGATTCCAGGCATGAGCCACTGATTGTACCCGGCCTTTACTGTATTTTTCACTGGGGTGGATTCTACTACGGACAAGCAAAGGGAGGAAAGATGTGAATCCCAGAGAAGGCAAGTCCATGTGATGCCCCAGAGGACATGGTCACCGGGGGATGACACCATTTCCACTGCAGATGTGGGCCCTGGTCCCAGGGGAAGGAAATTACCTTTTGAGAGTGGTCAGAGCATTACCGAGTGAGTGGTGCACTGAGGATGTGTGAGGCAGCCTGCAGATACTTTGCACATTGCCTGTGTTTTCTGGTCTGATTTCTTTGTCCTTTGTATTGTGTATGATTACAGCCCTTTCTCATTTTACGTAGCAGGGAGCAGAGGCGGCCTGGGAATAAGGTGCATATAAGCCCATTCCAACATGAACTCCACCTTGGCTCTGATTTTTTTTTTTTTTTTTTTTTAAGACAGAGCCTCAAGCTGTCACCCTAGGTAGAGTGCCGTGGCATCACAGCTCATAGCAACCTCCAACTCCTGGGCTCGAGCGATTCTCCTGCCTTCGCCTCCCAAGTAGCTGGGACTACAGGCACCCGCCACAATGCCCGGCTATTTTTTGGTTGCAGCTGTCATTGTTGTTTGGCGGGCCCGGGCTGGATTCAAACCCACCAGCTCAGGTGTATGTGGCTGGCGCCTTAGCCACTTGAGCCATAGGCGCCGAGCCATTGGCTCTGATTTTTAAAAAAATTTTTGGTATGATGGAAAATTTTTATTAGATCTCCCTTTTTATAGGAAAAATACATAATTTGGGCTCCCTGTGGGCCATGGGAATGGTTTTATCTTAAGAGGAGGTTGGTAGCCGTTTAAGTCATCTTCTTCACTGTCAACACTTTATTTGAAATGCACTCTCTGCTGAGGTTTTATGTCTCTCCCTGCTTAACTTGTTCACTTCTCCTGTAGTCCTTGGTGTTCCGCTTTGCCGAGTCTTGTGCGGGTTTTTATTCCCTCTGCGTAGACAGATTCAGGGCTTTTTTGTCTTCACTAGTTTGTTCATCTGTGCTGTAAGCATGGTCCAGGGTAGGGTCTGTATAGTTTGGCCTCCTCCTGGGCTGGTCACAGTTTGCCCAGAGCTTCCATAGTCGGGTAGGCTTGGTTAGGATGGTGCTGAGGTCGGTGAGGCGAGGAGGCCTTCCTGTGAATTCCTTGGGAATTCAAAGGAAAAGGGATGAAATCAGTGCCAGGGCCCCACCTCCAAGCAGCCTGCTTCATTTAGACACATGAGGATAGATATCAGGGCTGAAAAATACTGGCCACCCTGATGTGCAGCCGCATTTGAGTTGAGAATCACTTCGTTAAATGAAGGGAGTTGGACTTGAAGGACTTTCGTATGCATCCAAATCGAACACTCAGTGATTCCATTAATTCTGTCATTGTTTTTGCTGGCCCGCCAACGTGCTGACTTCAAAAATTTTTTTAGAAATTCTACAAAAATAAATTTCATATCGTTTTAGTGATACCGTCTCTTCTTCCTTTTTCTTATTTCTTTCCTCCCACCCTCTTTGGTTAGCTCCCGCAGCCATCATACTCTTTTGTGATGTAATTTTACACCTTTGTAGAAAGGTGTTGATTACTCAGCAGAAGCATGATGCTGGGCTTTCTGTTTGCATAGACTCTCCATGGGGTTTAAAAACTACTAAGTGTTTAACCAAGTGCCCATTTCAGAACTAGGGAACCTGAATAGTACTATTTCTATTTTACATGTGATGAAAGATTAAGACCCAAAGGACAGAAAGACAAGGTGGGGGGTGCCCATAACTGGGGCCAGTGGTCATTAGCTCTGGGGCCTCAGCCAGCTAGGTGGCACGCCTGATCGCTCTTTGGGACGATGTAACATATTAATCTGACCTTTTGGCTAATGGTAAGCACAGAGCAGGAGTTGAGGCATTAGTTTGCCACGTGAAGCTGTAGGAGGCAGACGAGGTGACCTCTGCATGGAACCAGCCTTCGGTGCCTTCACCCACGTTTGTGTCCTGGCTCCTGTCACTTCATATTGGAAATTACATTCTTTAGATGAGTCTCTCTTTTCCCAGGGTCTCCTGAGGTCAGGGAGAGTCATGTCTCATTCATTGTAGGTGGCGTATTCAAATCTCCAGGGGTGAGTCTGGTCCCATCAGGCTGAACTAGTGCATGATGTGAGTATCCACGTGAGTCTTACCTAGACAGGGCCAGATGGTTTTTTTCTAAGTGATTTAATCAGTAGGCACTAGTCAGATGTTTTCTTAAGTGTTTTGTATGAAATTCAAGGCATGTAAGAGAGAATGAAGAAATACCTGGTTTAATTTAGTCTCCGTTCCCCCACCTTTTACCTTAAAAACAACAAATACAAATAACCACTCATCAATAAAAAAAAGCCACAGATCTTTTCCTTCTGGAAAATAATGGTGCAGAATAGATTGTTTTCTGTTTGAAGTGCTTATTTTAACTTCTTGAAGTAAGAAAAGATTTCCTCTAAGGGACAAAGCACATGTGTCCCAACAGATATATTTTTGAAGCTTTAGAATGTTCAAATATTATGTAATATATGATAGAAAAAGTGCTAGATTTAAATACAGTCCGCTTCAGATTTTTAAAATATGTATTTGTTACTAGTTGGCAAAAGAAAAAAATTGTAAATATAAACCGAAATGACTTTTTGTTCTAAATATTGTTTCAGGAGCTCTTTCTTAAATCTGTGTGAATAAAATTACACTTGCAGTATGTTTATAATCCTTGAAAATCCTTAAATCCTTAAAAAGAAAATTGACCCAAGTGTTTAAATAAGAGCTTTGTTTAGAGAGGTGAATATTTCTAATTCTCCTGGAGTGCCATTTTCTGGCTCCTTAGCAAACAGTATTCACGTCTGTACACTCCAGAAATTTTTATTTTTTCCAGTGCATTTATTTGTTAGTATGTGAATTCTAAAAAAACTATTTTTAGTTGTAACAAAATGCAGCTTTTCTTTTAAAATCAAACTTTAGACCTGGTTGGTTGTACCTTCACATTAACCTGAAATTAAAAAAAAAAAAAACAATTAAAATATCCAGCTTTAATATAAACTCAAATAGGTTGGCAGAATGAGTTTAGTAAATTTAAATAATCTAAACAGGGCCTGTTTCTTAATTAATTGTTGATGATTGATTTGAATTACCAAACATTTTTATTGTGATTTCCAATGTAAGAGGAATACAAACCAAGCCTCAAACCCTTAGGAAGTAATCTCAGTAAAATGCTTTTCAAATTCTTGTTTGTAATACAGTTGGTTTTGATTTATCCTCAAATAGAAATGACATAAATATTGCTCTTACTAAACTAAGAAAAGATTTTCACTTAAAGTACTTAGATTATTATATCAGTGGGAATAAACTCAACTGGCCTTTGTGTATTTGCCCTAAAAGGGTCTGTGATTTTGCAGCAAATATTGTAACCAGGCATCTCATCTTATGGACTAAATAAAGTTTTGCCTTAAGACATTTTCTGGTTATTTTTGCTTTGTGGGGTTAGCACTGGCATCCCATCTTACTCATTTTATGTCTCTGTCGGATCTGACAACAGCTACCGTCTCAGCCCTTACTTATTCTCAGAGGCAGCCTGACTTTCCTCTTCTTGAGATGCAGCGCCCCCTTCCCTTGGTGCCTCTAACCTCACTCATCCTTGCCTTTTTCTCCTCTTCTGCCTGCAATCCCTCAGTTTCTCTACATCTGAAATGTTGGGGTATCCCACAGGCCCATCCTTGCTCCCTTTCATTCCCTCTCACATACGAGCACCTCATATCCCGCCTTCTTTTGTTCAGGGGTCCACTAGATGCCTTTTCTTTCCTTTCCTCTCCTTTCCCTTTCCTCAGAATCATACTTTGTCCCCTTTGGTGGAGTGCCGTGTCATCACAGCTCACAGCAACCTCAAGCTCATGGGCTCAAGCGATCCTCTTGCCTCAGCCTCCCAAGTAGCTGGGACTGCAGGCGCCCGCCACAGTGCCCGGCTATTTTTTTTTTTTTTTTTTTTAGAGATGGGGGTCTCATGTCCCTCTTGCTCAGGCTGATCTTGAACTCCTGAGCTCAAGCAACCCACCTGCCTCAGCCCCCCAGAGTACTAAGATTATGGGCGTGAGCCACCACTCCCTGCGTGCCTTTACTTTCAAGTCCTCTTGGTTTTACATGCACAACAGTAGAGCTTCTGATACTGTTTTCCCCCACCTGTCCCTCCTCTGCAATCCCCGGGCGAGCTGATGGAACCCCCATCCTCGCAGAAGCCTGAGCTCTGGGAACCACCTGTGATCCCCATGCCCTCAACCCCCTGCCACCCAGGTCTCCACCAAGTCCCAAGAGTCCTGTCTTCCAGAATCTTTTTTATTCAGCCACCGTCTCAGCCTTTGTCACTGAGTTTGTCCTCTCAGAGTGCCCCATCTCAGTTCCTGGAAGGGATTCTCACTAAACCTCCTCCAAGCAGGGAAATATTTATATTCATGAATCCTTAGCTCTGGCGTCTAGAGATACCTAGAAAGATGTTTAGAAATAAAATGAAGCAAATGACTCAATCCCCCCATGCAGAAAGTAAGCGTAGGTGGATCCAGATCAGAGTCACAAAGCTTGAGGAAGTCAGGATTTTCTGGGAAGTGGACATTATGCCTTTGTTTTTTCAAAAACTGTGTCCCAGCTCTGTTCTGGTCAAGGGAACTAAACTTAGTACAAAGGTGTTACAAGCACAGGTGGAGTCTGTTTTTTATTCAGTCTCAGCACACTCAGATAACTTACAATTGTGTTTAAATAGCATTTAGTTTACTACCGGCAATTTGTTGTTGAAACTGTTTGGCAATATGCCATTTGCTTCCAGATGTTCTGAAATTGTTACGTTCTTGTTGGTATCCCAGTGATTTTTGTTTTTGGACCCCAGTCCCTCTCTTTTACATCTCCCTTCCATACAGCTTCTTGGGGCTTCCAGGTGGCAGGATTCACTTCACCCTGACCATGACATCCCTTGAGCTAAAGGAATTAGGCCTGAGTAATAAGACTTCCCAGAGCAAGGAGAGAGAGGCTTTGGTCCTTGACTAAAGCGTGTCTTCTAAAGATTCTGTTTAAAGTATAGGAGAGATTGGTACTTGGAAAAACTACCACCTACCACAGCCTCAACCCCTACCTAAGGTATAATGTACTCTTCAGCTTCTTCTGACCCAGGGAATTGAAGGAACAATGAAGTGATTTATTTTGTGTCTTGTTCTTGTTCGTGGCATTTACTGAATCACCATAAATTCACTGTGACTTCACACATTTTCTCTCTCCTTTGATATGGAATGAAAGATACCATTCGCTGGCTTCAGATGTGGCTGCAAGGCACCACATATAGGAAGGTCAGGTTTTTAACAAGTCTCTGAGGACTGAATAAGCTTTGAATCTTCTGTTCAGAGTAGGCTTAGTAATTGGGAAGATTCATATGACTCTTGATAAAATAATCTCGGACACTTGCTGAGAAAGGTGGCAAGGTTATTCACTTGCATAAATTGGATTTTTTTTTTTTTTTTTTTTTTGAGACAGTTTCATTCCTTGGATAGAGTGCTATGGCATCATAGCTCAGAGCAACCTCCACCTCCTGGGTACAAGTGATCCTCTTGGCTCAGCCTCCCTGGTAGCTGGGACTACAGGTTCCCAGAACAATACCTGGCTAGTTTAGAGATGGGGTCTTGCTCTGGCTCAGGCTGATCTTGAACTTGTGAACTCAGACAATCCACCTGCCTCGGCCTCCCAGAGTGCTGGGATTACAGGTGTGAACTATATCATTATTATTTACTTTACAGAAGTAACTTTTCCCTGGAAAATCTTGTAAGTACTTTTTTGGAGAGAAGCTGTGGCTGTTTTCGCCAAGGCCCTGTGGTGAATCATTGGCAAAGGTGCGGATGGAACCTGAACCCCTACTCTTTCTTCTCTCTGTCCTGTCATCTTTCTATATTGATTAACAATTTTTAGGCCTTGACATGATGTATGATAATTTGGCAGTATAAGAGTGAGCTATAGCATAAGCAAATACTCATTGGGAGTGGATATTTAATGTATATTGAAATTTTGGCTTTTTAAATATTGCTTAGGTCTTATGCTTTACGAATCAATTTATCCCCAAAGATTTTTTAACTCTTCATATGATGTAATAACGTGAAGAGATACACCATAATCTTTATGGCAGAGAGATCTGTGAGGTGTGCTTCGGATAAAAATCACAAAGAGAAAACTCTTTTGAGTTGGGTCTTTGAGAGTTATGCCCATGAGCACAGAATACAGACACATTTCAAAAATAGAAAACCACCTCATTTACTGTACACATTGACCTTCGACCTGAATTGGAAAAGGGATTTTTTTTTCTTTTCCTCTGTAATCTTGTTAAAAAGACGTTGGCCCTATGGGTATTGAGCTGTAAATTGAATTTTCCTTACATAGAAAAATGGAAAAAAATTGGTTTAGGTGTGGGATCATAACAAAACTAGGCCATTTTGAAAATATCAAACTTATGCCTGCGTAGTTTAAATTCGTGCCAGCCCACAAATATTAAACTCCGTGTTGCGGTTGTTCAGCGTCCAAGCAGGTGCACGACTGTTCACCTCTGCAGTTGGATTCATCTTCATGCCTAGTGTTTTCTTTGGAGAATCTTGTCAGAAGTTAATGATGAGGGGGTTTAGCAGTAGGGACACCCGGCAGCAGACGAGACCTTTGATTAGATTCTTTTAATCAGGTTTTTTCCAGGAGAAACCAAAAGCTTTACAGTCTCCATGTGAAGCAGCCCTGGCGTGTTGCTGATAACGATGTCAGCTGCAGGCTGCTCACTCCTTGATTAAAACCTAGCTTCCCGTTCACTATTCAACTCTTAGGAGATACAGGGCTGCATGCTAACTTATTAAAGAAGAAAATCATGATGCTGGATTTGGATAAATATTCTATGAGTTAATTTCAAATGGTTGTCTTAATTCCACCATTTATGGATGAAGACGTCCCAGTGTATATTGCTGTGAAATCTAGAATAGTTGAGTAATGTTTTGGTGAACCACATTGGAGACAAACCTCTTTGGGAGGTGGCAGCTTCTCCAGAGAGGTCCTTTGGCTTTGGAGTGGGACCAGTCTGGTTTTGAACTGTGTCCTGGGGCTGGTTACTTAACCTTATAGGGTGTTGTGAGAACGTCCGTCCTCCAGAATGGCCCTTGACACATAAGAGGTGCTTAATAAATGTCGTCCCCTTCTCTTCTCTGGAAGTTGCGTGTTTCCCTCCCATAGGAAGGCTCTAGCAGTCTTGCTTCCTTCAGTGCCCTTCCATGTGAAGAGGCTGTGGCGTGTTTACCCTGCATTGTGCCTGCCTGTCACCACCAGCTAACTTACCGCTGACACTCCTCTTTCCCGGCAGGTGCCTGAGATCATCAGCTCCATCCGCCAGGCGGGGAAGATTGCCCGTCAGGAGGAGCTGCACTGCCCCTCAGAGTTTGATGACACGTTTGCCAAGAAGTTCGAGGTGCTCTTCTGTGGCCGCGTGACGGTGGCGCACAAGAAGGCCCCGCCAGCCCTGATTGACGAGTGCATTGAGAAGTTCAACCATGTCAGCTGCAGCAGGAAAGCAGACCTGGACTTGCCCTCACAGAGCCCCGACAGCCCCAGCCCCGGGAGAGCACTGCCCTTCCTGGAGAAGCTTGGGTCTGAGCCACTTTTGGGAACTGGGAGCTTGGGGACAGGGCTGGTGGGGCCAGCCAGGAGGCCCATGCGCAAGTCCTCCTCCCAGCCTGGACTGCGTTCGCTGGCCTTCAGGAAAGATTTTCCTGATGGCAGCCTCAGGAGTAGTGGTTTTTTCAGCTCTTTTGAGGAAAGCGACATTGAGAACCACCTCATTAGTGGACACAATATTGTGCAGCCGACAGATATCGAGGAAAATCGAACTATGCTCTTCACGGTAAAATGTTACCACGCCCGGTCTTTATCCCCATTCTGAGATACTTGCTTAAGAGAAAATCAGCTTTACTGAGCAAAGACCTTAGTAAATTGCTTTGGGATTTATGTGTGAATTCCATATGCTTTTATACTGTGTAATTCTTTTCTCAGAATTAAATTCTTTCTTTAGCCATAAGCCTTCAAAGTCATCGGAGAACATAAGGAAAATCCATCTTATGCTTATGTGTAATATTTATCTCCCTCCCACCCCTCTACTTTTAAAGACACCTTTCGACAGGCAAGAACAGTTAAAATATGTAAAAAAGGCCAAAAGAGAGATTTTAAAAAAGTGTATGAATTTTAAGTATGCATTAACTAAGTATGTATTTCAGCAAAAACTTATAGTTAAAAAATGTTCTCTTTACTATTTTTATTAATTTATAAAAACATTTACCCTTTGCTAAATCAGGATAATTGGCTTGGTAAATAACATTATATTTGAAATTTATGCCCAAAGTGAAATACTAGTTTAGTCAATTGCTTGCTTATTTCTAGAAAACATTTGTTAAACTGACTGCCAAATGCTAGAAAAAGGATGGATAGAGGAGCAGTCACCAGTGGTTGTGTTCCTGTGGTCCATGCTGATCTGGGCACCTCTGGATGGGTTTGCCCTCTCTGGGGCATCCTGGGTCCCCCTGGATCTGAGCTGATGGGATGTGGAGCTACTTGAACTATGGAGGGAACGGATGTTTCCTTGGCCCCTTCTCTGCTTCCTCTTTGAAATTCTGCAGAGAACAAAATTACCTTAACTGTAATGCCTGGTTTTTGTGCCTAACTCAGGGCTGTGAGAAGGCCAAGGGGTAAGGAAGCAGACAACTTTGGGTAATGCCAGTGGGTGCCGGGTGGGTGTATGCAGGTTTAAAATCCAGGAGGCATCCCACAGGTTAAGTAGGGATGATTTCTTTTTCTTTTCATCATTGACCATTATGCTGAAAACAAAGCTATATTGGCAGTCAAATTTGTACTTTAATTTGTGATCTATCTTAAAAAAAAAAAAAAAAAAAAAAGGAAAACTACAGCAATCTGGTGTCATTGAGAACGCTGCCCAGTGCATTTATTTATAAGTACTTACCATGTGACTGCTGTGCAGAAGGTCCCTGCAACATGCTGGAAACCCAGCAGTGAACAAGGCAGGTATAGGTCTCGGCCCACGTGGAAGGTAGATTCCAGAAGGGAAACAGGCCACTGAGAGCACAAGTAATTATGTGATTACAGTTGTGACAGATGCTGGAAGGAGAAGCAGAGAGTGCTGTGAGACAGGAAGGGCTCCTTTGAGAACGTGATTTGCATCGTGTGGAGATTTCTGTGTGGCCATGTAGGAGGCACCCCTGGGCTCAGGGAGCAGCAGGTTAGAAGACCCTCTGGAGAGATGGAGGCTGGTGCGGGAGGCACCCCTGCAGCCTGTACACTGCTCTTGGTTGGGCAGTTGTCACAGGGCTGCCTTACTTCCTGCATTTTCTGCTAACCTGCTAACCTGACATTAAGGAAGAATCTTACCAGTGAGGCCAGTGGCAACTTCCCATCCTGCTTCTTTGCCTTATTTTTCTCCATGGCACTTCTACCATTTGACCCATGTCCCCAGAAGATAGGCTTTACAAGAATAGGGATTTTATGTCGGTTGTCTCTAGTGTCCAGAGCTCGGCCTACAGCGGGATAGGAGCTCGATAGATGTTTTTTGGATAAGAAAGAAATCCAGGTGACTGCCTGAAAGCAAGGAGAGAAGGTTGTGTTGGGCTGGTGCTCGGGATTTTGTTGTTCATTCTAAAAGCTGCTGTCTCTGAATAGTTTAGGAAACAGGCTGTGAAGTGAGGCTGTACTTGGGGGAGGCCAAAAGCACTATGGGGAGGAGAGTTAAGTTGTTTCAGCAGTCCAGGTGAGAGATGGTGGGGCTTGCAGTGAGGGTGCTGGGGGTGGAGAGACATGGACAGAGGGGCAGACAGCCGAGAGGTCAAGTTGATGGGACGTGCAATTGATTGGCTGCCATGGGGAAGGGGATCTCAGGAGCCCCACTCAACTTTTGAGGCTGATTTGTTCTTTACAGCCCAGCAATAGCCAAATAATAATGCACTGGAGCTTCTCAACTATGAGATTTCCAAAGGTTCTTTTTAAAAATAAACAAAGATTATCTTCATTATGTATATAGAGACATTGACCTTCAAGAGACTAAACATACTAAAAATAGATAATTCATTCACTGTTTACAAGTCAGGGGGAGATATTGTGTTGGTTCCTACTCGAGAGAGGCACACAGTTTAATTTGGAGAGAAGTTGCATGTTAGAAACCAATGTTGTGCATTACACTTGGTATCCGTGGGAGGACAAGGGTAGAAGGCTACTCGTCCATCTCCCCTGGCTGGAATACAGTTTAGAAACTGTGTGTGGCAAAAACTATTCTGAGTGCAAAGGCATTCCCAGAGCAAAATGCACAGTGCTTGGGGCCTCTCGTCGAGAGTATGATTGATTATTCTTGCTTTACTTCCGAGTTTCTGAGAAGCTTGTGTATCTGATTTGGATTTCACATCAAAGTGTGGACTTTAGAGGAGGAGATGGGACTGTGAATTACTGTGGCAGTATCAGGATGTGACCACAGACTTCTTGGTCTTGAGCAAGAAGTAAATCTGTAGAAAACAACAGACACCGAAACCCAAGAAGCTTAACACTGTGGAGGGGAGGTGTCCAGAAGGCACCTTGCGCACCTGCAGTGTGGATATTGCAACAGAACCCTCCCGCTGTGCACGTCTGTTAGCGCATGCCAGGTCAACAACACAGCGCTAACACGCTAATGCCCTAACTTTAAAGAGTAGTTTACATGACTACCTCCATATAATATGTACTTAACAACTGGCAGATTACTTTAACAATTTAAAAAAGACTGGCCCATTAAAATTATCATTAGAAAGTTTTGGAAGTTTTAAAAGAGAAAGCTTCTCTTTTCTGGAAGATTCACTCATGCAGAAGAACCCTTACTTACATCCTGACGCCTGTTGCAGACTTCTGGGTATTTGGTCTTTTTAGAGAAGACTGCTGTCCCTGTAGGCAAATGCCCCCAAACTGTCCTGTACTCCCTGACATCTGCAGAGTAGGTTAGAACCTTGGAAGTGATTTTCCAAAGTGATATCATCAGAATTGTATAGGAATTTTCCCTTTTTGTTCTTTATTTTCGTAGGTCATGAATGAGAAAGTTTGTACAATAAATTTGAATTGAACTCTCATGAAAAGTTAGCATTTTTTGTTTGTTTTGTCTTTTAAGATTGGCCAATCTCAAGTTTACCTCATCAGTCCTGACACCAAAAAAATAGCGTTGGAGAAAAATTTTAAGGAGATATCCTTTTGCTCTCAGGTAAATGGTGATGGGTTATTGGTTTAGTTGCAATTGAATTTTTAAGTGAATTCCATTAATATCTGTCATACCACAAAAGTGCTAAAGGGTACAAGTTAGTATGTTCCCTAAGTATATACTTGATTTGTGATTTTGTATTCCTTCTTTGTTTTGGCATATTAAGGAAAATTATAAACATAATTTTGAAATTAAGAATTTTGCTCTTAGCAACAAAACCTCATGGACGAAATAGATCTACTTTTTTTGTTTGAATTATTGGTAGGAATGTTCCACAGGCACGGTTTCCGGGTATATATGTGTGTGTGTTGTATTTTACACGTCCACACAAATGCATCTTTTTAATGCATTTCTACTTTATAAAAATTCATAACTGTTTTTGGTACCAATCATCAATCTTTCTTCTTTCTTACATAAATAGTGCTTATCTTTGAGGATTTTTGATGTTTTACTCAGAATACAGTGTCTACTTAAAAACTTCTTATTTTTTTTTATTGTTGTTTTATTTCAATAACAATGTTTAAAATAAGGACTAGAAACAAAAACCTCGTAAAGAACGAACGAACATAAATACATTCAGAGAAGGAATCAGACAATTGCTACATTGAAATATTAAGCAATAATAATAATGCAAAGAAAGTAATATTCACATTGTCAAGTGAGAGTATGTCCATTATAGAATGCTTTCACTCTGAGATTCAGTATGGAGTCATCAGTTAACTTCTTATTATTTTTTTAAGTATCAAAAAATAGACAACTAATATTTACAAATAAAAGTAAAAGATAATTTCAAAAAAACAGATCATGCTAAATCTTATAGACAATAGAAAAAGAAGAAATACTTCCAACTGATTCTACGTGATCTGGGTACACCTGATATTAAAATTGGAGAAAACAATATTATTATAAAGGAGAAATTACAAACATATGTCACTAATAAATGAAG
>CAUYPK010157356.1:0-26832 GCA_963574355.1 Loris lydekkerianus
AGTATCCCAGGAATGGAAGAAAAAGTATCCAATGTACTCAGCCCTACTATGAAGGTAAACTATAGCTTTCACATGAAGGCTATAACCCAACTATACCACAAGACTATGAGGAAAGGACCAAGGAAGGGGAAGGGAGGGGGAGGTTTGGGTGGAGGGTGATAGGTTGGGCCACATCTATGGTGCATATTTTTATCTATAATAAAAAAAAATAAATAAATAAATAAATAAAATAAAACAGATCAGGATAATTGCTTTAAAGTGTATCCTAAGCAAAAAGATTTTATGACTTATTTGCCGACAGAGTGGTTATGATAAGGCCTCTTGCTTAGCCTGCCAACATAGCACTCATTTCTCAGGAGAAAAAAGTACCCTCAGTTGGCCTCCTGAAGAAAGCCTGTTGCGTTTTACCATTTAACAAAATAGAGTACACAGTGTAATTTGTACAATGTCAAACTTCAAGGGATAATTTATAACAATAATGTTTGTATTTATGGCATGCCACTAAGGAAAGGACAATAAAAGTCAAGTTTGACAATAGGCACTGATTGATATTAAGGTCCAAAGGGGAAATATTAATATTTCTATTCTCAGCGTTGTATGAAGTACAGTCAGTGGGCACAAGAGAGAACAGAATCCAGTCAACCTTGGATTCTTTTCAAAATTCACGGCTTTGGAAAGGACAGTAGTCTTGATGTTATATTTACCCAAGAAAAGTGCGAGTTTAAAAGCAGAAAAGATCAAAAACCTTACCTGGGAGTTTCTGGGGGTTTTATTTTTTATATTAGCCTAGGACAATTCCGATAAATGTAGTTCAGTCATCAGTTTTTATCCATGATGTGTTATAACCATCTATTTAGATATGTTAGCGGCTGTTTGTGGCAAATACCACACTCACCTTTTCTGGTGACATAGATGGGATTGGTGAAGATTAATAATAGGCCATGGTGTCTGTAGAACTGATGAGGGGGGAAAAGCCAGCCCAGGTGACACGAGAATATTCTCAGCCCAGATGCCTCATCTTGGAATATGAATTAGCCTGGTTCACTGGTAGCAAAGAATGGTTATGCTGATCAGAGAGCAGAGTCTAATATGTGTCAACTGCTTCCCTTTGTAATAAAATAACACGGAGCTAAGTATAGAAGTAAGTGGTTCTTTTACCAGTGTGTGGGTTAAATGCTCAACTTCATGTAGGCATCTATTACATTCCGCATTCTTCACACGTCAGCAAAGGCCTAGAATTTCTGAAAGTATATTTCCCACTCACACCCTCTGACAAGGTGTCGCTTTCCAAAAGCAAAGCAGTGAGAGGATGAACTCCACGCAGAGGGCCGGGAACCAGGCAGAGCTTGAGACTGAGGGTTAGGGTTTTCCTGAGATACGTGCCCGAGATCATCCCCCGAGGAGGGGGGAGGACCAGGTGGTTTAATGCTGGCTGGTGTGGAGGACGTTACCTGTGATACCATCCAGGGAACATCCAGAGACATTGAAATAGCTTGTGGGAGTGACACTACCAGTGGAGGCCAACTCACAGGAACAAAAAGTACTGAAATCAGTCACAGGCAGCCACACACTATAGAAAACAAGACATCGACGCAGAGAACGGGAGCTGGTGGAAGAGCTGCAGCACTCTCCGTGTGGAGATGCAGAGGCGGGTGGCTGGCTTTTGTTTTTCCACTACTGGCTGTGGGGCTCCAGCTCTATACCAGGGGAAAGACCATGCAGGAGGGACTTCGCCCTGTGCACCTGCAGCACAGATTGTGGCCGAATGATTCTGTGATCATGATTTTCTAATGTGCTGCTGCAGAGGAGGATGACAGAGTGTTTTGAAAGCATACTGTAGGGGGAACTGACCTGACCTAGTTTGGAGTGGGGTTTGGGGCAGGAAAATTTTCTTACAGCAGTGACATTTAAGTTGCAAACAGAAGGATGACTAGAGTTAGACCAAGTTGCGGATGGGAGGAAGGGGCAGGTGTTTCAGTGACAGGGGACATTGTGGAAGTTTCAGATGAGTGTGCTAAAGTTCTGGATCTACAAAAATACTAGTTTGGCTTGAAGTTGGATTAGGCTAAATCATATTATTTTTTTCCTGAGGAAAGAATAACATACCTGAATGTCTTAATTATTCAAATTACATTGGATATTCCCAGCTCTTCTCAGGATAAGCCAAAGGCTCTACTCTCTCCAACTTTGGTGTTTCTAGTTATCCCTGCTTTCGTCAATCTCAGTTTTATAATTATTACTATAATTAGATGATTTTTGAGGTTTCTGAAATGTTTTTATCTATTTTACATATAGGATATCATTTAATTCTTACAATTAATATGAACAAGAATCATAGCATCTGAGATCCTTCTCAAGGGGGATGGAGGCACTGGCATGAATTTTACAGTTTTGTATTAGACCAACCCAATGTTTACAATGAAAATCAGACAGATGTTAACAGAAATCTTGTTTGATTTCTCAGTATAACCACAGAAGGTTTCTTTTTGTAATATTTCTAGGCAGTTATAAAGCAACCATAACAATAAGAATTATCTCTTTTACATTGAATAGCAGCATTACATAGGTCTTTTAAGAAATTTCATTAACTCATCCTTTTTTCTTGTATGCAGCTAAAATACAAGGCCATCTAAGGAACAAAAAGGAGAAACGTGAGGAAATCATTTTTTCTTGGAGGGAGGCATGTAACTGGGTCACCACCACTTCAGATTCCTTTAGCTCTGGGTTTTTATGGTATAAGAATACCTATGTTTGAAGAAATATGAAGTGGTTTGCATATGACTGCACATGGTTTAGCAGTGCTGTGAGGATGATTTAGTATTATTGATTTACTAGCAGAATATATTAATCTACTAGCAGTGGTATTGGAAGAATTTGTGAATGAAAAATCATGCAAAATGAAACACATAGCATGGAAGAATCTACTTTAGCTGTGTCACCTATGATGTATTATGGCCCTTGTTTGATACATGAGGATAATCAAGCATTGCCATTCAATTAGAGTAAATTAACTTTAAAATTAATACTGTGCCTATGCTCAATTCCATCTAAAGGGCTGGAGAAAGGGAAGAGAATTTTCAACCATTCGCTATGCATTAGCCCTGGTGACAGAATATAAATCATAGTAAGTCATGGGCCTCTGCCCAGTTCTGATCTCTGTGTGGTACATGTCAATGTCAGACTTAAAAAATATGAACTTTGGTTAGAGCAGCATGCATTTGGTAATTGGATAGAAGTGAGTGGATGAATTGGAGGTTAAAATCTGGCCCTTTGGAAATGTTTTGACACTTTACCCAGGAGCCTGCATTTAGGAGCAGTAATGGGGTTCCTAAATTTTGATTTTGGCTGGATTCCTGATGATATAGAAAGCTTTACAAGGAGTGATGACGGAAGTGCATTAGTGAATGGTATTAAAAAATTATTTCTGACATCTCTAGCGCAAGGAGCAAACTCAGATGGCTGACAAAAGAGTATAAATCAATCAATAGGAATATCCCTGTTAATCTTTTCTTTCATAGTCAGTATTTATTTCTTTACATTTTTAGTCTGACAATACATCAGGAATTCTGTTATTACTTAGAAAATCTATTGTGTGGGGCTCAGTGTCACTATTTCTTGAAATTCACTCATTAATTGATGCATAGAGCAAATTATGGAAGTAAGATGTGCACATATGTGATTGCAGAAGGAATACTCAACTTGAAAGAAAAGGAGCAAAAGGAATCCCTTCCTACACTGTATCAGGCACTCTCTTAGTCACTCTGCCTAATTTATAAGTAACTAGAAAATAGTGTTTGTAAAGCATTTGACATTGTTTCATATTGATATATGATAATATTTTTATTTTAGTGGTGTGATCTTAAAAGACTAGTTAATTAATTAAACTATTATGCTGGGTATTGTGATGGGTGCCTATAGTCCCAACTGTTTGGGAGGATGAGGCAGGAGAATCACTTAAGCCCAAGAGTTTGAGGTTGCTGTGAGCTGTGACGCCACAGAACTCTACTGAGGGCAACATAGTAAGACTCTGTCTCAAAAAAAAAAAAAAAAAGATATTACCATGCTGGTCAACTTATTTCTGAAGGGTGAGATCAGGGGAAAAAAATACAGTAGAACCTCCATAGTTGGCCACCTCCCTATAGTGACCACCTTCTAAGTTGATCTAATTTTCACAGACTGGACATGCACCACATGTGCGTTATCAGTACAGTAGGCCTGGTTCCTTATGTTGACCGCCTCTGTATGTTGACAGTTTGTTATAGTACACAGTTTGGGTGGTCAACTTACAGAGGTTCTACTGTATATTATTTGGGCATAAAAAGGGTTCACTGTGTCACTGCAGCTTGTTCTTCTGCTTTTGCAGTGTGACAAGTTGTGTGAGGGAAAGAGCAGTTGTCTGTGTTATACATGCAAATAACCCGTGTACAGTGAATACTGCACACACATACACCAGCATTTTAGAGTCTGTCCTGAAGCGTTAACATTGGTTAAATTTTTATTTCCTTTCTTCAGTTTAATAATCTTAATTCTTTTTTGGCTTTTTGTGTGCAGAATCCTCAAAACACACAATTCTTTGGCAAAAACATTGAGAAAAACACATAAACTCATACATGGACTAGGATTGGAAGTCATCTCGAATGGAGTCCACGCTGGGAATGGATTCGAAAGAGGGGATAGATGGTCTGCAGATAGAAATAGATAGGGCCACAGGAAATAAATAGCAAAGTGGAGAAGGAACTAGCAGTCATTAATTAGAGTTCAATGGAATGGAGGCTGGACAGTGCATGCACCTCAGTATACAAGTGGGAAGGAAAAGTAGAAGGAGGCCTTTCAAGTCAAAGAAAAGTTGCAGAGCAAAAGCACTGGAGACGTGGGGGTGGGGGGGGAGGAGAGAAGAAAAGGCTCCATTCAAAGGTGGTACTTATTTCTAGGTTAGTTATTCATTTCATGACTGAAAAAACTTCACCTGTGGCCAAGTCAGAATTATACCAATTAGAAGTAAAATAATCTGGAAAAGTTCAAAATGAGTGTTGCTGGTGCTTGGGGACAGTTCAGATGTGCATCTATAATAAATTTTAAAATAATGAATGTGGGCTGACTCTCCTAAGAGTCCAATTTAATAAATTAGAGCAGAGATGGATAAAGTCAGCTTTTGTACAAAATGGCCCCTGAGTCAGCAGGTTCTATAGTAACTAGGTTGAATATTAGCATATCTGAAAATAGAACATGCATTGGTCAGCATTGTAATTGCTAAAAAAATGGTAAATTGAGTTCATTCAGCCAAGAAATAAGTATTGAATGCCTTCCAGGTGCTAGATACGGGATAGATTGATGAAGAGCACAGTGTCCCTGAACCCTCAGATCTCTTGCAGTCGCGGAGTTCAATGATGCATTGTCCAGGAGAGAGGCAGCCAGTGGTGCCATTCCCCATTGCCCAGAACAGTTTTCTTTCGATGATACAGGGCAGACCCTTTTGTGTATTATTAAAGAATTGAATCATCTAACTAATGCCCCCCCTTTTTTTCTGAATCCACGATAACCTTACAAGTTTCTGATCATAATTTGGATTTTCAGAAGTACCTTCCTATTAGGGAAGAATGCCTGAGTCAAGCAAATATGAGGGCTGCTGTCTTTGTGATGTTCATATTTCCCTATTTGTTATGACACTAGCATTCTGTGTTCCATATCAGTCTACTGAGAGTTCATCTTGAATTGCTTCTCAGGCTCCTAAATTCTCAAGGCTAATTTTTAAGCCTTGAAAGCTGGGCCAGATCCTGAACTGTCACTCCTTTCTGAGTCCTGAGTAATAACCAGCTGGGCTCATTGGTGACACCCAGTATCTACAGTAGCTGTTCTTGTTTTGTCTTTAAACTCATGGAAGGGTTAGGTCTTCTTTGATTCCTCCAAATAATACGAACATGGATCTGCAAGATAATTGCTTTCAAAGCAGTGATAGAACAGGCAGTTTCTTTTCTTGTTTTCTTATGGTGATTTCTTGATGTCGTTTCTTGTGTCATTTCTTGATCTCATCACAGACATCTCCTGCCTCCGGTTTGCCTGACAAAGAGCCAGGGATCATCTTAAGGGATGTCTTCCACTGCTCAGGGGCTGGGGCAGTCTCATGAAGTGTTAGTTTGCTTTTGACATCTGGTTCTTATCTTAGAAGTCTGCAGTTATTATTTGATTACTAAAGCCACCCTCAGGCTATATTTTTCTTAAAGTCAACCTAAAGTATCTTCTACTTTTCTAAAGAGATCTTAAGTTGAGCAGCAGCTAATTATTCTTTAGCAAAGTAAGTTATTTCTTGGCATCAGCATTTTTCTTATTTTTTTTTAATCCTTCACCACAAAATACTTAAAAAGATTTCTGGCTGGTGACTAATAATCTATTTTTACCATTGTCCCTTGCAGATCTCAGTGATATTTTGGTTTTCATGCCCCAAGTAGTGTGCCACAGTGGGTTAGGTTGAAGAGATTAGTATTAACACTATTCTTTTTTCATCCAAAATCAAAATGGGGCAGTGAATGTTTATCCATAAGTTGGCAAAGGTACTTGGATACATGTGGTCATTTCTTTAGGTTTTTTAAAAATAGTGACATTGTAGGGTTACTATTTAAAACTCTTTATGTTTTCTTTTTCAAATTCAGTTTAGCAGTATAACCCTGTTTTCAGATAAAATACAGAGCATCTGATATAGTAAACTGATAAACTTAGAGACGCTCTAGACATCACCTGGATGCACATGTGAGTTGGATGGAGTCCTGGCTTAGAACTCCAAAAAACACGATTTCAAATTCTAGAGGTTAGAATAATTCAGGTGTCAAACATTATTGATGAAGAAGACAAGGAGAAATAGTATATTGTTTTGCCATATGTAGGGCCAGGCGCGGGTAGCTCATGCCTGTAATCCTAGCACTCTGGGAGGCCAAGGCGGGTGGATTGCTTGAGCTCAGGAATTCAAGACCAGCGTGAGTAAGAGTGAACCCCCATATCTAAAAATAGCCGTGCGTTGTGGCAAGTTTCTGTAGTCCCAGCTACTCAAGAGGCTGAGGCAAAAACTTGAGCCCAAGAATTTGAGGTTGCTGTGAGCTGTGATGCCAAAGCACTCTACCTAGGGCAACAAAGTGAGATTCTGTCTCAAAAAAAGAAAAAAAAAGAAACAGAAATGGCATGTTGTTTTGCCATATGTAGATGGAAGAGCACTTTGAAAAGTCCACCAAGACAAATGGGTTATTAGTAAATAAGGCTAGAATAGGCCTAGAAGCCATAGCAGATTGGTAGCTGAACAAGCCATGTGGTGACAGGGACATTAAGAATGATGACCTGATACTGCATTAATGGGACTGCTAGTTAAAGATTGCAGAGGAATAGCAGAATCGGATTACAAGGCTGTCAGGGGATGTTAAAATTCAATTAAAATTTAAATGATTCTTTCCAAGTAAAAGAATCAGGAATATCAGGACTCTAAAGATAGTGACAAGGTTTAATTCAGTTTATTTATCCTCTTTAATGGGCCAAATACAGTGCTAGGTACTTGTGTGTTATAAAATGCGGTGTTATAAAATGAAATTAACACTGAAGCTAAAAATCAAAAACAGATATTTTATGCCTCATAAATATACCAGATGGAAATTGCCATCACTGTGTTACCTACTAATCTGGGGGACAATGATACACAGTGACTGATTTCATATATGTATAGGGTGGACATAAAGTTCATGTGCAATTTGAAATTGCACACTATTATATATATATATATGTATATGTATATGTATATGTATTATAAATTGGAATTTTTTTCTTTTCATTTGAAATACTCATCATTTTTTGTGAACGGTATTAGTAGAGAGTCTGGAATATGCTTGCAGAGACCAATAAATTCCATTTAAATATCCTAATTGTCTCTTAGATGTACTACACACATTAGTGCTTAGTACACCATTATCATGGGGGTATTTAATGCCAGATTCATTCTGCTTTGTGCTAAGGCTCTCTCATTGCCAAGTGACGATGTGCTTTCACCCATAAAAATGTAGCACTTGATGACACTTTGCTCATCTTCTGCTACCGTCTTCTGCCTGTAACATTCTCAAAGCAGATCTCTTTCTCTGCCTCTTAAATTCCTCTCAAGTTACCGTCTTATCTCATTTCTCACCATCAAAATTCCAGAAAGAATAATTTTTTCATCTCTCAGAATTTGCTTCGTAGCTCACAGTTTTTTTCTGCCCCCTCTGCTCGCTAAGGCACCACACAGGGCCTCAGGGACCTGCCAAGCGTCAGCTCCGGGGCTGCTTGTCAGCCTCTGTGGGGCTGCGTGTCTGGTCTTGGCTTGTCTTGGTCCGGTGCAGTATTCTGCTATAACGAAATACCACAGACTGGGTAGACTATAAACAACAGGAATTTACGTCTCACAGTTCTGGAGGCTGATAAGTACAAGATCAAGGGGCTTGCAGATCCAGCGTCCGGGGACGACCATGTGCTGGTTCCCAGGCGTCATCTTCCTGCTGCGCCCTCTCACGGGATCATGCCTCACACAGGCATGCTTGGGAGGCGCAAACGTTCATCCCTTCGCGGTGCTGTCTGTCTTTGGTGCTCCTCTCTCCACCTGCTCTTCCTTTCCTTTCTTTGGCTATTTCCTTTCAGTCTCTTTCATGGGCTTTTTCCCCTCTGTGCATGCATGCCCCATGAATGCAGGTCCAAATCTTTCATTTCTATTAGCCTTTGCCTGAGTTTGCAACTCAACGCCTCTTACCTGGTTTATGCAAAAGACTCCTAAAATGCTAATGGGTTATTGGGCATAAGCCTTGGCTGCCGGGTCTGCTTCGTCCTGTATGGGCAGAGTAGCCGTGCATTGCAACTAGCCTCCTCCTGCACTGGATTGCTTAAAACGTTCATTGCTCGATGGAGAAAACAGAAAAATCCTTGCCACCTCAGAGGCTGGGCTCCCGTTTTCTGTTCCTGCCTTAAAGTTCTTCTCCTCTTCTCCCTGCATCAGCTGGACTGGCCAGTTCTGGACTCATGTTCCTGCCCTCATGCTGCCCTCCTCCTAGGGGCCTCTAACTTCATTTCCTTTCTGTGCACATTGAAGAAGAAGAATTGTCTTGGAGCACACATTAAATATACCAACAGTAACGAAAACTGATGAGCAAAAAATAAAGGGAAAAAATAGGGGCTGGGCATAAGTTGCAATATCCAGCACCACAGATGAGCAAAACGGTCCTCAAATAATCCCCGTGTGGCCTCAGGCTTCAGGTTGACACCCCAAGTGCTGTTTAATCCCTCTGCACCCTTTTCTTTTTGGCATAATAAGGATAACTGCAGCATCTGTATTAAAGGAAGATCATGGTGGTCAAAGGAAACCAGACCTGTGTAATTGCTTTATTTCCTACAAGTGTATGTGGTTCTTGTTATTAGATCACTTTGGGGAGGGCGTGGGGGGATTTGTAGAGGATTCTCAGGAAACCAATAGAGATAATTAAAAGTTTGGAAAATTAAAATCATGAAGAACAGGAAAAGGAGCAATTATTCAGCCAAGAGAAGAAAAGGCGTGAAGGGAGATATAAGAATGAAAAATTATTTCCTAGAGGATAGACTCAGACTATCCTCCATTAATATTGAGAAAAAAACACCACAAGCATGTAGGATTTATGTTTGTTCCAAGCAACATTTCCCACAGAGGGGAATTGGCTATCTAGAGTAGTTTATTCATGAAATCTCCCAAATTTGCTCATCTATACATCCCAAAAGATAACTTTTCTTCTGTTGGTATGAAGAGGCCTGAATGTAGACGAGTGAAATAGGTGGTTTCTTACAATCCTTTCCCCACCCCCACAGTAAGTCCCTCTGTCACTCTTGCCTCCATCTGTCTCTCTGTGGCCTCTGTCTCTGTAATCTGTCCCTCTGTTTTTCTTTCTTTCTGTCCTCTTCCCTTTCTCTCACCATTCCTGGGCAGCTCTTCTTCATTTGACCCTCCATCTCCCCAGCCCCGGTAAGCAGTGTAAGTGAAAGGTTTTCAGACATGGTCTGAAGACTGTGAGGCTGCTTTTATTTGGTCTCAAGCTCCTTGTCTTTAGTGATTGGCATTACAGTATTTTGGGTTACAGGAAAGTTTCTATTTCCGTGATGAGTTAAGGAGTGAGACATGTTTATGATCACCTGCTTTATATTCTTTTACGAGATCTTCCCACTGCCATACACTTTCCTCAGCACAACTCTGCATCTTTTCCTTTCAGGAAGATTTTTTCCCTATAATTTGTAGACAGCACATTTTACTAATTAACTGTGAAGTTCCTTCATTGCATTATATTAGAAGTCCCAGGTAAGAGGATTAATCAGCACCACTGCTCTGAGGAGCAGGGAGCACCACCAATGCCCGTTTAATGCTGAGCTACATTTTCATTTTTTTTTTTAACCACTGCCTTTAAGAGGTTATAGTTGTTTCTTATACTATCTTTTTTTGTGATGTTGGTGGCAATCTTTGTCTTTCATTGACCTCATATTTCTCCTCTATGATTCTTTTTCTCTTCTTATCATTCCTTTTTAATTTTCACCCTTTCGGACTCTGAGGCGGGCTCCTCATGGACGCAGCCTCCTCTAGTGTCTTGTAACTTGGCCTGGTGACAGATCCCAGCACTTGCTACCAGAATCCACACAGCAATGAGGTGACAAATGTTAAACTGGTATCATCTGTGGGAAGTCATGTGGCTGAATCAATACAATCATTTTTCTTTCCTCCTGAGCAATTGCCGTATCTCTTCTTTGACTTTTTATCTTGTTAGACTTCACTAGATTATTTCCCCTCAAGCCCTTTAGAAGATATAGGTAATTGAATTTTGTTCTTTTTTTTTTTTTTCTCTACCTCTCATGTCACAGTTGAGGAGAACTATCAAATATTGACTATCACAATTTCACTATGATCCCATGAAGTAAATGTTACAGTATGAAGTCTAGGAAGAAGAGTGAAGCTGGCACTGCTAGGAAGTCAGAACAATGAGAGGAGCAGGGTTCTCTATGCAGGAGATGGGCTTACGGCATGTGCAGGTCCATTCTCTCCTCCCATTCCAACAGGGTTGTTACACGGAAGCTACCCTGGGGAACTTACGTGGAACTGAGCATAAATATTGCTGCTGTAAAGTAGAGTCATCAGTTAGTATATTACTTGTAACAGCAGTATAAGGCCACTTCAGTTACAGCTTTGGGTTCCCTACCTCCGTTTGTCTCTCTCTCCCTTCCTCTTTTTGTCTCTTCATTCCGCCTTATACACACACACACATTTATTTATTTATTTATTTATTTTTGCTTTGTAAATGACAGAAATTTATTTTGCACAGTTCCAGAGTCTGGGTACGCCAAGATCAAGTTTCTGATAGATTCAGTGCCTGGTAAGGGCCTGCTTCCCGGTTCATAAATGGCCGTCTCACTGTGTCCTCATGTAGTTGAAAGTTTTAGGAAGCTTTCTGGATCCTATCTTATAGAGCACTAATCTTACTCTTGAGGTCACCTAATTACCTCCCAGAGGC
This sequence comes from Loris lydekkerianus, assembly GCA_963574355.1. Classification (NCBI taxonomy): domain Eukaryota; kingdom Metazoa; phylum Chordata; class Mammalia; order Primates; family Lorisidae; genus Loris; species Loris lydekkerianus. The sequence goes on from CAUYPK010157356.1 coordinate 11,520, forward strand.
TCTACTTCTAAATGCCATCTCTTTAAGGATTAGGTTTCAACCTATGAATTGGAGGTGGGGGAAGGGACACAAACGTCCCTTCAATTGTGACTGCCATTCACTCCTACATTTACTCAACAAACATTTGATGAGTATCTAACTCAAGAAAAAGCAAGGTGTTCAAGTCTCATGGGAATTGCAGAGTGGAATGAGACTAGGGTCCTACCTTGAAGGAATTTACAGTCTCTAAGATGAGTAGGGACTATTTCTTGAGCTTTACACTGCGCCAGTCACTGTTCTGAGCATTTCATACGTATTAGTATTTTAGGTCTTTACAAAAATGTACAGAGCACTTATTGCTGCAATTCTTATTATACAAATGGGAATGCAGGAGCAATGAGGGATTGATACACCTGCTCCGTCTCTGGGACATGTCTCTGAGAGGATACCTATTTCATGGCTTGATTTATATTAAAATTAAGTGGTTCACTTTTACATTTAGGGCTATCTTTTAGGTTAGTATTGGATGAAGGGTAGGATTCAAGCATACTGACCCAGATCATATGAGGAACCACCATGCAAATGCCTAAAACAACCCTTGCTCAACCCTTGCATCTGCTTGACCAAACAAATCATTTCCATATCCATTTCTGGTTTGTCCAGTAGCCTCTGAAAAGTCATTTATTTTCTCTGAACTTTGTTTTCCCCATATGGCCAACAAGGCTAATTATACTTGCCACCACCTCCATCAAGGCAGTCTTCTGAGATTGATAAAAGAATGCTCCCTGAGCATCACGAACAGTTGCTACGTAAGTACTGATAGACGTGCAAGGTGTTGGGGTGGGAGGATGCAGTATTCTTGTGTTTATGTAGCTAATAAAAAAGCACTATCCTTTCCTATAATAATGCAGCTGCTTCTAAATTTTCTATATGTGGGCTTTATATACTAGACTTGCTAGTTTAGTTTGTAGGAAAAAAAAAAGCTGAGATAAGCCATGAATAAAACATCCCTCTAGTCTGAAATCCAGTTTACTGTAGAATTAAAAAAAAAAAAATCTTATTCTGAATGAATTTTCAAAAACAGACCATAAATCTCACACACACACACACACACACACACACACATATATGAAATCTTTGAAGACTGTGTATGTGATCTGTTTCAGGATTGAAAATTATGTGGCCTAAGTGTCACCTATTCCTCCTTCTGCAGATATAGCACACATTACTGATCAATTAAGACCCTCCACTCCCTTGAACAAAGACAGAATCTCAGAATTCTTTGCAGCATAGTATTTCAGGTAGATACGACCAATCCATCAGAGCTGGGGATGAGTTAAAATCCTCTTTGTCATTCCTGATTAACTCTGAGTTCTTTTATTTACAGATAAGGGATCTAAAGCTCAAATATTGCCAGAGTTTTTACTGATGTCACATAACTGGTTAGCTTTGGTGTCAACTGAACTAAGACCTAGATGCATGTGTTCCCACGATAGTTTTATTCTTTGTTACGAGGTTGTTTCTACATTTCAAGTCTGTGTTTCTTTATTTTTTATTTTCTTCCTATTCTTCCTGATTGATTCACTCATTCATTCACTCACTGATTGACATGTATGCAGCAGCTACTGTGTGCACTGGCTTAGTGTTTCTGCACTTAAGCAACTGAAATAGAAAAAACAAGTTGTGTACAAAAACAGCCCTGAAACATGATAAAGTGCCTTATGGTTTAATTCCCTGAATTCCAAACACAGTTATTTCTTTCTCATTGCTTATGCCTGTGTTTCCTAATTATTGGTGTGTCTTTCTGTCCCTTTCCAGACAAATATTACATTAAACTAAATTTCTACCCTCATAGTCTTCATTTTTTTTCTTCCTGTACATGACCCAACTCACTGTACTTTAATACTTACCTCTTCTTCCCCAAAACTTTCTTGACATCAACAATGATCTAAAAGTTAAATTTAAGAGCTATCTTTCAATTCTTTTTTTCCATTGCATTTAAACATTTCACATTGTCAAATCATTTCCTTTCTTGAATTTCTTAGTATATTTCATTTTCTTACATTTTTTTCTGATACCTCTTTATAATACTCTCCTAATTTTTCCCCATTTCTGGAACTGCCCAGTCTTTAAATGGAGTGTGTTCTGTTTCCTCCTCCAATTTTTTTGAGGTAGATTTGCTTAATTCAAAAGCTAGGCAAGGGATGAAAAAGATAGAGGAAGGAATCTCAAACCCAGGGAACCCCATTGGAGACAAAGGAAAGCAACGGGCTTAGAACGGCTGGAGATTACCGTGTCTATGAGATGAAGAGACGTGGAAATGGAAAATGCCAAGCATGTTATTTTGTTGATTCATAAACCTTACAAGGAATTAATGAAAGGACAGTTTTTTTGTTTGTTTTTATTAAATCATAGGTATATACATTAATGCAATAATGGGGCACAATGTGCTAGTTTTATATACAATTTGAAATGTTTACATCACACTAGTTAACATAGACTTCATGGCATTTTCTTAGTTATCATATTAAGACATTTATATTCTACACCTAGTAAATTTAACATGTTTGGTAAGCTCTTTTAAGTGTTACACATGATCTAATTTTATTCAAATTAAAGCACACTGCATTTTCCCTTCAGCGTCTACTTTCCAGGCAGAGGTATCTTTTACTTCTTTAAACTTATCACAATTTATTTGATTAGCACCCTTTGGACAAATCTTGCTCCATTTTTATCTTGTCACGAGTGGACTTAGCTCCATCTATACTTTTAAAATAGTCATACAATCCTTGCGTTTTACTTGTCAGTTCTCAAGTGTCAACTTGGGAATATAATGCAGCCTTTAGCAAAGAGACTTTCCCCATATCTTTAAATAACCTAAGATAATATTAAACTGTATTTTAGCTTATTTTTACTCAGAATTTATATAGGTTTGTAGGTTGTTTTTTTTTTCCTGGAAAACTGAGTTTAAGATGAACATAAGCAGTTTGTGTGGGGTTATTTTTACTTAATCACGTGCTACTTTGAATGCAGCCTGTATCAGGCACATCACCTTCTGATGGCAGCTTGTTTCAACCAGAAGGTCTCTAATTTAAATAAATTCTGGTTGTGTTAATCACCAAAGATATAATTATGTCATCATATGCTGTGTGCTTTTTAAATCAATGATTCTGAAACAGGCTGTTCTTTGATATTTTCATCATTTTTTCATAAGCTCACAGACGGAATTTGGGTAGTTAGAAGCTGAGCATCCTTAGCAGACTCTAGATGCCTCCCCATGGCAAGATGTTCCTTGCTTTTCTGAAGGATACTGACTATTAATTGGTGAACACTCGGTCTAATGAATAAATAAAGGCCCTTTGTTGGAAATCAGGAAATGGTACATTTTTTTTTGCATGTGCCCCCACTTTGATCACTTCTGATCTATGTAAATATACTTAACCATGTCATTTTCGTGCTTAAAATTCTTACAGTGCTTGCGATTCTTTCAGCATTTTCTACTTTTCAATGGTCCTTTGTAGGGACTTGGAAGACCCTTTGTGCTTAATGTAGTGACTCTTGTCTCCAATTGTCTTCCAGACCATCTGGGGCAGTGGGCAGAAGCTTTAGTCACACCAGTGATTCCTTAGTCTGGCTGGGTGATAGCACCACCAGGTTGAAAAAAGCATTGATACCCCCACTTCCTCTTGGAGAGGGGCCTAGGCAATAGTGTCTTAAAAGTCCCCCGGGTGAATCTAATGTGTAACCAGGGCTGAGAATGAGTAAACACGGATCAGGGCAGAGATCTGCTGGGCATGCTCACCCTGGGCTGTGGTTAAGGGAGCTGAGGAGTCTGGGAAGTTGTGTTTTGGGGACATGGCAAATGAATTTCCAGGTAGGCTTTTTAAGGAAGGAATTTAAAGTCAACAGAATAGGGTGAGAAAACTCAGAACAGAGAATGGAGATAGGAGTTGGGCCATTATCTGGTACCCATGGAAATGTGTGCCCACAGCAGGTAAAGTCAAATTCTGAAGAGTAAAGGACAGAAGGAAAAGGACAATTTAGTTACAGACAAAAAATACTTAAAAATTAGTAGGAATTATAGTTTTCTGATTTGCTGTCTTCTGTTGTCAAGTTCAATTTCTATACGCAAACTAAGGCTATTAAGTCTTACCAAGGCAAGACTGTTTTTCCCACCTTGTGAACTCACACCTTGCCAGTAACAGTCAGATAAGGTTCACCAGGTGCAGGCACAGATATTTAACTGGAGGCCTCCCTTAGGCCTGTTATTCTGCCTATTTTCAGCACTCTAGCATGTTCTTGCTCACAGCTCCAGGAGCTGGATGAAAAGCTAACGGTGTATGTAACCAGAGCCCTGCTTTTTAGCTCAGGAGTTGCTACCAGCTTCCCTTGTTCCTGCCTGTGGATATTGTCTGATTTTATACTTTGGCATCCACATGTCTATTAAATCACCTCCCTGGCTTTGGTGATTGGACTTTTTCTGTTGGGCTCAGTTACATGCTAACCCTTAGACACAGGACTGCAGTTCAGACTCTGATTGCTCAGGACCCTGTCTTGGTTTTGGGGTATAGGCCCCCTTCAGTCCTGGAAGATATATGTTCATAAGTAATGAGTCTCTTTAATGAAGGATTCTATGAAGATGTCTAAAATATATTTTTGAGTGTGAGTAAACTTAAAATCTATAAAAAATACAGTGGACCCTTGAACAACATGAATTTGAACTACATGGGTCTACTTATACTCAAATTTTCTTCCACCTTTGCCATTTCTGGAACATCAAGACCAACCCTTCCTCTTTCTCCTCCTTCCCAAATGGCCAGCGGTTGGGGACCATGGAATTATATGATAGTTTTATGTGTCAGTTTGGCTAGGCTACAGTACCCAGCTATGTGATCAAATGTGAATCTGGGTGTTACTATGAAGGTGTTCTGGTATTTTGTCAATGTGGCTGACATCTACAATCAGTTTTTTTTTTTTTTTTTTTTTTTAGTCAGAGTCACAAGCTGTCAAGCTGTCACCCTCAAAAGAGTGCTGTGGCAACAGCTCACAGCAACCTCAAACTCTTGGGCTTAAGTGGTTCTCTTGCCTCAGCCTCCCAAGTAGCTGAGAGTACAGGCACCTGCCACAATGCCCTGCTATTTTTTGGTTGTAGTTGTCATTGTTGTTTGGCAGGCCCGGGCTGGATTCGAACCTACGAGCTCTAGTGTATGTGGCTGGCACCATAGCCACTGAGCTACAGGCACCAAGCCCTGATGGTTTTGAGTAAAGGAAGTTATTCCTAATGATATCCATGGAGGGTGGGTGCAGGGCTTATCCAATGAGTTGAAAGGCAGCAGAAGCAAAAAGAGGTTTCCCAGAGAAAGAAGAAAGTCATCCCAAAGACTGCAATATTAGCTCCTGCTTAAGAAATTCCAGCCTGTTCGTCTGCTGTATAAATCCTGAACTTAGCCCTGAAAGGTTATGGAGCCAAAGATAAAAGACTATTCCTAGGCGCAAGAGGAAAGAAGAGGGAGGCCTGGTTTGTGCAATTAAAATGGCTTTTATACCCCCTGGGTGCAGGTGGGGTGGGATCTCCAACCAGGAAGAAATACACAGGTGAACAATGGAAGATGGGGGTTTTAAAGGTCGGAAAGGTGGGGGTCGGGACATTCCTTTTCCTGGGTCAGACATCGGTTGTAAGGGTGGGGTTGGTCCATCTGGTGGGAGAGGGTAGGGGGTTGGGACATCTGGTGGGAGAGGGTAGGGGGTTGATTCTTTCAGGCAGGTCCACCCTATTTGGGTGAAGTTTGACTCTGTCAAGCCCCAAAACTGCATAAGCCTTTTCGTTGAAATAAATCTCCTATCTATGTAACATATCTGTGTCTGTCAGTCTGTCTGTCTGTCCATCGTCATCTGCTGGGTCTGTTTCTCTGACAATTTCCAAATGGAAAACATTTTAAAGGTTTGAAATAAATAATATCCAGGTAGATGTTAGGATAGAGGTTTGTGCTTCTCATGTTCTCACTTTTGTGTGAGTGTTTCAGAAAGCAGGCTTGTTTACAAGGCTGTGCTGAGCCTGCTAGGATGTGGCCTTTGCCCCCGAGCCCTGCACCTGTACCACCGGGCCTTCCAGCAGCTGCCCTGAGCTGCCCAAGCTGCTTCCTTTCTCAAGCCCTGCTGCTTTCGGCCCTCTTGCCTTGGTGTGTTTCCTTCTGCTTCAGACACTTTTGCCCTCCGCCCTCCTCTGTGAAGCCTTCTCTCCCTGCCTCCTCCCCTTCACAGTGGAAGAATTGGGCTCTGTCCCCCCTCTCCCCCTCACACAGAGCATTCTCCTTAGATGGCTCTGTCGATTTGTTTGTGAGTCTTTTTTCATTTGCAAAATGGTAATGACCACCTCTCATTCATCTTGGTATTCTAAGCACCTAGCGGTTCCTGGCGTCAGGATGTGTTCAATCAATACTGTTGAAAGAGTGAATAAATAGCTGACTCTCTCCTTCAGGGACAAGCCGCTGCCTCCTTTAAGTTCAGTTGCAGATGGCTGGGAGGCATCCTAAGAGGTTATTCTTTTGGGACTGGGTAGCTCCTAAACTTTTTGTACCTGAGTTGCCTGAAGAAATATTCCCAGGCAAACAGACCTTTAATTAACACCAAAGGTCTCCCTTCCAGTGGTTGTGGGGTTCACGGGTATGCCTTGCAGATTTAAGCTGATTATGCAGAAATCTCTGTCTTCATATATTAGTGGCATAGATGCTTCACAAAATCACAATACAAATTTGGGCTGATGTATTTTAACCTTTTAAAGAGTGACTTGACTTTTTCCCTGATATCTTACCTAGTCCCAGGTAGGGTCCCTGGGGTTGGCATTTTTCCAACACTAACCATAAAAAGAATCGAACCATCTGATTATTCTCTTTCACCTGTGTCTGGCCACTGCGGCTGCTGTGGGGTTGTGTACTCACTCCTGCATAGTCATGTGGAGTTCTGTCCACCCAGAATGTTTGCTTTCTCTGGCTCAGATCCTGCAGCCACCACAGAGGTGTCTTTAACCCCAGATGATTGAGTTCAGAAGAGCTTCTACTGGGGTTATCCGGTGCTGAAAATAGCTTTCCCATGCATATCCCTTAGTGAGTAGCCCAAGTCAGCAGCCAGGCCACCCACATGCTTTCCCCACAGTTTTTGTTTGGAGCGGTCTCATCAGTCTTTTTCTTAGTCAGGTCCTCCCCTGCAACCCTGAGTGCTTTACATTTTGGGGTACAGAGCTGCCCCTTTCCTCCCTGGTGCTCACCTCTGCATGTCAGGAATTTGGGGCTTTGTTAGAGCCACAGAAGTTGATGACATGCTTTCCTATTTCCCTTCCTCAGTAACTTTTTTTTTTTGAGACATAGTCTTACTTTGTCACCTGTGGTAGAGTGTCATGGTGTCATAGCTCACAGCAACCTCAAACTCCTGGGCTCAAGTGATCATCTTGCCTCAGACTCCTGAGTAGCTGGGCCTAATAACTCTTTTATCTTAACCAGGGGAGTTACTGGGAAATTACCCAAGTGACTCTTCGTGGACATGAAGGAATGCTGGCTTCGAGGTGACTTTCTGCTTCACCCCTTGAAATAAATTAAGCAAATATAAATTTTTATGAGGCTTTCAAATGGCGCTTGATTTCATCTCTACCTTATCAGGCGTTGTGCATGTGAAACCAGTAACCCTGGCGCACAGCTGAGGCATCACCTTCTCATGAAGAGGCACCAAAAGGCTCCGTCAGTTAAGATGCAGGAAGGTGGTTAAAATCAGCACCGTGGAAGAAACTCAAACAATTTAATATCCGAATGCGAATTGTCCACAGGCTTTAAAATAGGGGCTGCACTACATTGTGAGCACTCGCTCTCCTTTACTACATCATTAATTTCCAGCTTCATCTTTCATTATTCCTTTACCTTGATCTTGTCCTAGCTGCAAGGACAAGGACAAAGAGGTCGGACAAGGTCATTCTCACTAATTGCACAGCTCCAATGTGCATGGCCTCCATCACACATCAGGAATCTCCTGTTGGTCCCCTGTCTTCCTGTGTGGCACTCTCCAATTCAAGAGAAAAAGTTTTTTCTCAAAGCTATGTTCTTTTACTATCCCAGTGTTTCTCCCACAAAATGATAATACTAGCTACCATTTTTGTGAGCCTTTTCTACACAGGTTCTTCCTATGTGTACTTTTTAAAATGTAGAAATAGCATGTCTATGTAAAAGTATATGGAGCATGCAAGTACAGCTTAATTATTGCAAAGTAAGTCAGGCGTGGTGGTGCACACCGCTGGTCCTAGCTCCTCAGGGGTGGGAGGATCCCTCCAGCCCAGGAGTTTGAGACTGCAGTGAGCTGTGATCATGCCACTGCACCCCAGTCTGGGCGGCAGAGTGAGGCAAGACCCCTTCTCTAAAATAAAAGAAAAAAAGAATGACTGCAAGGTAAATCATTATAAAATATTAAATGAATGAGAAGGGACACTAAGAAAGGGGCTTTAAGGGGGTGGGGGGAGGAGAACCTGGCCTACAGAACCAGGAAGCCGGGAAGGCCCATAAGAATGTGGATATGAAGTAACCTGGGTAACCAATGACCAATAGAAAGAGGCAGTCAGTGACCAATAGCAAAGGGCAGTGCTGCCTGGAGGTGCAGAGAGGCGAAAAGACTTACAGCCAATTTCAAGGGAAGAAGGAAGGTGTTTACTCCCCTCAGGCCTTTGCATCTCTGGCTCTCACCTCTCCTTCATGAGAGGGACTCACTTTCAACTCTCCTTGGAAGTGCTCTAAACTTTCTCTTTGTTCTTCCTAAATAAAATTTCTCTGTGTTACAGTGAAACTTGTATAGGTTACTTTGCTTTCTATCCATGCTGCCTGTGCTGCTCCAGTTTTATTCTCAGTTTCCATTCATTTTTGTTTTCAATTATTGTGCTGTGCCTCGGTTGAACTTTCTAGCTCAGCTGAGTAATCAACCAGGTCAACTGGGTTTGGGGAACCAGGAACCCTGATCCCCAACAGTGAACACTCATGTTACCCATCCACGTTATCACCATTCGTATTAAGCAAAAGAATATTGCCAGCATCCCAGAAGTCTTCTCTCTTTTCTATTGGTAAACCTCATCCTTCCTCCAAAGTATCCGCTATCTCCTTTTTTAGGCTGCTCATTTTGTGCTTTGTTATATAGCTTTACCACTTCCATAACACTATAGTTATAGTTAAGTTTTGCCTGTTTCTGTGATTATATATTTGTAGTGACATGATATGATATGTTCTTTTTATCTGACTACTTTTGCATAACAGTTTCTGAGCTCCATCCGAGCTTTGTTTAGTATGAGCTGGTTCATTTTCATTGTGTAACAGTCTCCATCATATGACTGTGTTTTAATATATTCATCCATTTTTTATTGATAGACATTTGGGTAGTTTCCCATTTCAGGTTATTATAAATAATGATACTGTAAATATTCCCGTACGTTTCTCTGGGTGCTCATGTGCACATCTGGGCCTGGATTTTTCTTGTGGGAAAATATGTAATTATAGATTGAATTTCATGAATTCAATCAAATCTATTCAATCAAATAAAAAAAAGCTACAAATCTGTTTTTTATTACCTTTAAGTCCTGTATGTAGTTTGGCAATTTGTAAATAGTTATCTAGAAATTTATTGATTTCACCTAAATTTTTATTTTTAATGGCATAAAATATCTTAATGCACTTTCATAATCTGTTTACTCTTTGCAAGATCTGTAGCAATGCCCCATTTTTATTCTTGACATTGTTTATTTGTATTTTCTCATTGTATTTATTTTTTATTTGTACACTGTCATTTAGTAGATTTGGAAGAAGGAAATGCAATTTCTCACTCCACCAAGTTTATATGTAATCCTGCCTGTAGAGAGCTGTTTACATGTGGCACCAAAGAGCCTCCTGGGTAATAGCATCTCAGAGACAGGCGAAGCAAGGACACCTGGTTCAACGACAAGGGCAGGGTGAAAAGAAGGGATTATTATCATTATTATTATTATTATTGAGACAGAGTCTCACTCTGTTGCCCTAGTTAAAATGCTGTGGTGTCACAGATCCTAGCAACTTCAAACTCTTGGGCTCAACTGATCCTCTTGCCTCAGCCTCCTGAGTAGCTGGGACTACAGGCTCCCACCACTGTGCCCAGCTACTTTTTTTGTTTTCAGTAGAAATGGAGTTGAGGGAATGGAAGGGCATGTTGCCGTTGCTCAGGCTGGTCTCAAACTCCTGAGCTCAAGCCATCCACCTGCTTTGGCCTCCCAGAGTGCTAGAATTGCAGGTGTGAGCCACTATACCTTTCCAGAAAGCTATTATTATGAATAAAGCACAACATATTTTATTCCTAGTCCCATCGACTCACACCTAAATCAGTAAGAGGATATTGCACAAGAGTAAAAAGAGTTAAAAGAAGCATTTCTCCATAATCTCTATGGGAGTTTAAGACTACAGGCATCAGCAGTACTGTTGGCTCGTGGTGAAACGGGCATGGTGTAGTATCCTGAGTGTGATTTGTGAGGGAGGTATCTGAGGTATCTGTTACGATAATAGAATTTACAAAGATGTTTTCATTGTCCTTGGAACAGACATAAATACTTTGGCCTTGGCATGCACATTGCCAATCTGAGTAGCAGTGGAAAGATTTTTGGTCACTATCAGTCTAAGAAAGGGTATCTTTGGAACCACTTTTGGCATCTGCATCACTTGACCTTCATTAGACTGAGCAGAATAAGAGGAAAATAGTATGGTGGTAGCTGAAGTATCAGTTCTAACAGTGCAAAGAGAATTCTCAGAAAACTCATCCAAAGGAACTCGATGGGTTTGACATGTTCACAAGGTGGGTGGAAACGTGGCTTTATTTCCTTTATCTCTTGTTTTTAAACCCTCGGCTGATGGGTGGTGAGGTGCAGCTTATGAAGCACACGGTGCAAAAGCAGAACATGAAATTTTTTATGACCAAACCAAAGGAAGGCCTATATTAGTCAATCTGCTGAGCAAATTTATGGAGCAATGAGGATCATTTCAGTTCTGTTTTGAAGGGCTTTTGATGAGAAAAGGGCATTACCAGGCTAAGGAGATGTCCAGGGACTTTAGAGTTGTCCTACAGAGGGTCCAAGTTCAGGGATGACCAAGTGCAGGAGGAGAAAGTGCATCAGAGCCCTGTATTTGCCATCCTGAGTCACTCTTATGTCATTGGCAAACTTACTCCCGGGGCCCTCTCCCTGGCACTCCTGTTGCTCTCTCCCTGTATTCTGTGCTGCTAAGTGATGTCTGCTTAATCTGATTTTGTTCTAACCTTCTCCTGACACCTTGTAAGAGATCTGTACAACTCTTCGATCTGTCAGAAATGAAGCCCCACTCTTCCCAAGCTATGCATTACCTACCGTTATTTTATCTCTTTCAACACTTTTTATTTCAAAATTAGGCTCCCTTTAGATTAGCTGGCTGAGAGATGTAATATCTGGCTTTTTATCTCTTCCATGCACAGACATTCCCTTCCTCATTGCCACTCACTTGACACATTCCAGCAGTTTGCCCCATGGCCCTAAACATGGAGATGCCATCTAACAGGCTGCTTTAACTGGAACAGGTACCACATTTTCTTTTTTAACCCAGAGAGGAAGTGCTATTCTAAACCTTGGCACACTTATGAATATGTAAGTGGGACCATTAAAATTTGAACACAAGTTCCTCCCATGGCCTTGGGAAGTATTATGAAGAGTGGGCACAGCACACTCATCCTTGTTCTTACTAGGAATGACTTGAAACCAACTTCAGTCTATCAGCTACACTGTTGACTCTTTTTCTTGTAGCCAATTTAGTGTCACTCCTTTCTAAAAGGTGCAAGAATTGTTGTATTATTAAAATTGAACAAAATGTTCACAACCTCATTTCTAGAGTCGGACATCTTTCTTTGGTGAATGATTACAGTATTTTTCATTGCAATTAATAGATGCTCTGTTAAATTAGCTTTAGAACAAATATGGAGTTGGGCGATGCGTGTTAGATAGTAGTGGAATATCCCATAGAAACCAAAGGACAAGAATGTGGGCCCCGGGTAGGCAATGGGATTCCACTCGCTCTCCACCCGCGTTCTCCCATCTCGCTTCTCTGCTGTGCCGGTGGCCTTCCTCCATCCTCTCTCTGCTCCTCTTACACTTGCCTCTCTCTTCTTTTCCTCCCTCTTACCACAGACTTTGTCCTCAGTTCACAGCAGACAGAACGTGGTCACCCCAAATCACTGGGTTGTATTTTGGATAGCCTCCTGGAAAGAGGTTTTCTTCTGTGTCCCTTTTGTGTATTGGTTCTAAATTACCAGGAAAGGAAATAATGAGATGGAAGCAGGATTAGGTGTCAGTACCTACATCTCCACCAGCTTTGGCAGAAGGAAATTACCAGGCAAGAAGTGCTGAGGGATCATCCAGGAAGTGACCACTAGCTCTGGGGTGCTATTTCTTTTCCCTTGGAAATTTATAAGGGTACAAGTATCAAGCTCAGGGTATGGCATGTTGTGAGACATTAGCAATTGTTTAATAAATAAATGAATATGAAATATGATAGATGCTTATCTAATGTAAATTCACATTCTGCAAGAAGGGTTTCAGGTAAAAAGACAGGCTCCTTCTCCCTTACCCATATCACTGAAGCCCAAAATTTCTTCTCCAACATTGGAAGAAAATAACTGGGAAGAAGTGTTGAGTAGCCATGGACAAGAAAATAAGAGGCTGATGGATTTGTATTCAGGAGAAGATGGACAAGGAGGAGGAGGAAAAAGAGCAGGAGGGGGGGGAAGGAAGGGAAGGAGAAGAGAAAGGAAAGAATAATAATTACAGGCCAGATGCGCCGGCTCATACCTGTAATCCTAACACTCCGGGAGGCTGAGGTGAGTGGATTGCCTGAGTTCATAGGTTGGAAACCAGCCTGAGCCAGAGCGAGACCCTGTCTCTATGGGAGCTGTGGTGGGCGCCTGTAGTCCCAGCTACTTGGAAGGTTGAGACAAGAGAATCATTTGAATCCAAAAGTTTGACATTGCTGTGAGCTGTGACACTATAGCACTCTACTGAGGATGACAAAGTGAGGCTCTGTCTCAAAAAAAAAAAAAAAGGTTAATTATTACAAGTGCTTTGGATTTGAAAATTTTGTAAGAAATAGAAAATCATTCTCATTTTTCAGGTTTCTTCATTTTATTATACCCAGTGGACAAATTATAGTTACTGGGAAATGTTAATTATTGTATTTATTTCTTATTCTTTTCAGTTCATTATCTTTTGTCCATTTTGACCTTTTACACCCTGAACACTTAGCTTCACTGGCACACACCCGTTTTGTTTTACTTTAAGCAGCATCAAAAACTTTGCAAAATCTATAAGTTATATTTCACTCTACCAATTATTTTGAAAGGACATATTATGCCATGTAAATTAATTAATATTATTTGGCTTAATTCACATTTACAATAGTAAAAATTGATGGTAATGAATTGTACATATTTTATATGAATAGTTCTCAACACACTGAATCTCATTTGGCATTAAAATGTGATTACATTAGTAATATGCAACTCTCTGGGTTCCTTTGGAGACTTCTGGGTTCTTTTAATAATGAGCTCAGGATTTTAAAACTTCATTTTGTAATTTATTTTTTTCTAATGTTAGTAAAGATACATGAGGTGTTTTTGCTGTATTTGTTTAATTTATTAGAAGTAGAAGACAGAACTATTTTCAGCATTACATTAGATTGCATATTTTTGGATTGTGAAGTTGACGAAAAATTGATTTAAGAAAATAACTTGAGGTATAACCACAAAAATGCTATAATTTCAAAATTAGTTTTGAGACTATGTTTTTTTAAGCTTATAGACCTTTAAATTTTGACATTAAAGGACAAATATACAATAGATATTATAATATCTATTAGAAGGACAGTGAAAAAGTTTTGTTTCTTTTTTATATGGATAAAATAAATGTATTTTCTTATATACTTCCAGTATTGTTTGTGCGAGAAAATTGGCTCACTAAATTATGTATTGATATCTAGTTTCATTTAAAGGATTATTTTAAAATAATATGACTCAGTAGATTTTTAATATTTTACTTTTTAATTTTTAGTGAACTAACACATTCAAAGGAAGTAAATTGACCACATGTTATTGCAGAAAGTCAAGGAAGGGTTTTTTATTTTGATTTCATTATATTCCAGCCTCTAGGCTTTTTCATAGAAAGGGTAATAAAAATGATACAGTGATACTCTAATTTTGTGAAGACATCTTAATTACAGAGGCCACAATTTTTATTCAGTGTCCATTTTATTTTTATCTTGTATCTCAAATCCTTGTTTTCCCCTTTATTCTTTCATGTTTTTCCTAGTTTGGCCCTGACATTAGATAATTTAAGTAATTTTCTCACATTGACCAATTGACTACTTAATCCATTTGAATATTTGATTGCACTCCTAAAACATAGTATATGCTAGACAAGGCATTGCGTTTGCCCAGGAAAATGAAATGTGCTCTTTACCCATGATGGACTAAATCTTATGGTGGAGAGAAGCAATCAATAAAATCATTAAAATACTCTGGTAGAAGTATCTGACATGGAGGCATAGTAAAGGTAAAATGACAACATCAGGGAAGGGATGATGTTCAAAAGTAAAGGCAGGAGATTTCTGTAGACAGATTGAGTTAATAATCTCAGGACAGAAGACCGGGGATGACATTCCAGACAGAGAGCATTATGGGCAGTGATGATGAGGTGTCACATGGAGTGGTGGTAGATTGGTGAGGTGGATTTCCTGGTGGGACAGAGGGCCTGAAAGAAGGGGATTGTGAAATGAAACAAGTCTTAAAAATAATGTCTTTCAGAGAGTGGAAGTTTAACCTCATGACCATGGGGACTGCTATGTTATTTTAGAAAACAGAAGCCGGTGGGCCCAAGGTTTACCATTTCCTTGCATGCCTGTTATGAAATAGTTGTGCTAGAAGCTTTACATACTGTATATACTCGAGTATAAGCCGAGTTTTTGTGCCGAAAACCCCAAACTCAGCTTATACTCGGGTCATACAGGTTATTTGATTCGGTGCACGCACACCTAATCAAATGCACATAGTCTTCAGTCGTCTTCTGCCGTCTGCTTGAGGGGGCGGTGCTTCAGCTCATTCCACAAGTCGCAGCTGAGCTGAAGAGGTAGGCGGAGACTGAACTGTATTCCACTGAACTATTTAACCCACAATATTTAATGGCACATTTAATTAAGTGAAAACCCCATTTAAGGCAGTAAAGTCTTGTAAATAAATGTTTATAAATCCTGAATCCTTATAATCAGGGGTTTTGGAG
>CAUYPK010157358.1:0-20225 GCA_963574355.1 Loris lydekkerianus
TTATTTTTTCAAAAAACCAACTCCTTGTTTCATTAATTTTCTGAATGATTCTTTGTTTTCAATCTCATTGATCTCTGACTTGATTTTGGATATTTCTCTTCTTCTACTGAGTTTAGGCTTAGATTGTTTTTCTTTTTCCAATTCCATAAGATGGCTTGTCAGTTTGTTGATGTGCTCTCTTTCTGTTTTTTCAAATGTAGGCATCTAAAGCAATACATTTTCCTCTCAAAGCTGCTTTTGCAGTATCCCACAGGTTTTGGTAGCTTGTGTCTTCATTGTTGTTATGCTCAAGGAAGTTAATGATTTTCTGTTTTATTTCTTCCTGCACCCATCTGTTATTCAATAGAATATTATTTAATTTCCATGCCTTTGTGTGGGGTCGAATGTTTTTGTTAGAGTTGAGTTCCACCTTTAGTGCCTTATGGTCTGAGAAGATACAAGGTAAAATTTCAATTCTTTTGATTCTGTTGATGTTTGTTTTGTGTCCCAGGATATGATCAATTTTGGAGAATGTTCCATGCGGTGATGAGAAGAATGTATATTCTTTAACTTTGGGATGGAGTGTTCTATATGCATCTATCAAGCACAGTTGTTCTAGGTTCTCATTTAAATCTCTTATATCTTTGTTTAATTTCTGTTTAGAGGATCTGTCCAGATCTGTAAGAGGAGTGTTAAAGTCCCCTGTTATTATGCTATTACCAGACATCATATTGCTCAGACTGAGTAAGGTCTGTTTCAAGAATCTGGGAGCATTTAAATTGGATGCATAAATATTTAGAATTAAAATGTCTTCTTGTTGTATTTTTCCCTTGATCAATATAAAGTGACCATCTTTGTCTTTTTTGACTTTAGTTGCTTTAAATCCACATGTATCTGAAAATAAGATTGCAACTCCTCTTTTCTTCTGAATTCCATGTGCCTGAAAAATTATCTTCCAACCCTTGACTTGGAACCCACATGCACTTTTCACTTTTCCAGTGGCTTTTAAACTTGAGTGTGCCAAGTTTGCAAGCACCTGGGGGGTAGGGTTCTGACACTGTAGGGTTGGAACAACACCCAAGAATGTGCATTTTCAACAAGTTTGCAGGATGTTGCTTATGCCGCTGGTCTGAGGACCAGGCTTTGGAAACCATCACAATACTCTAATCATCAGGACACTTTTTCTTACACTTATAAGCACAGATGCCTCACTGACAAATTTACCTCCACTTTTTTCTCATTAGGTTGTGACAGTGAAAGTGATTTTATATATATATATAAATTTATATACATATATATATATATATATATATTTTTTTTTTTTTTTTTTTTGGGGGGGCAGAAACCGTGCATTAGTACACAAATTCAAAAGCAGGCGCTGAAGTTGAGTGCGTGCTAAGTGGAAGGTTTTCTTGGTTATATGATGGGGACCAATGTTCCTGGCTATGCATTGTGAAATGTTTTAGTATGTCACCAGAAAGAAAATCAAAATTAGAAGTGCCAAGTCCCTGAGAATGTGTCGGTGCACCTTGATTTGAGAAATACTGTTGAGGTGGGCAGAATAAAGCATTCACCTTCAGGAGAAATGACACCAGGCTCTTTAGCTTTGGTTATGAGGGTCAGAGCCAAGACAGAATTTTTTTCCCTTTAGCTCAATTCACTCCACCTCTGTTGAGTTCTTTGCTACATAGCATGAGAACTTTAAAACTCCTTAACTGAATGAACCTGTTGGTATGTATTCAGGGCAGAGAGCCAGGTTGTTGAGGGGACTCCAGACCATGTCACATAAAACACAGGTAAAGGGCCTGGGGTCCTCAACCTGGGGAAGACCCAGAAGGGTAGGAAGATCCCAGTTCCAATTTTTAAATATGCAAAATGTGAACCATGGAAGAACAACAGCTCTTATTTCATAAGCATTGGGTGAAGGAAGTAGATATTGGCATAGTATGGGAAGCCCTTCCTTGTGCACAGAGTCCCCTACAGAGTCTCCCCTAAGGCTAAGGAGTGCTGGGAAGAGGTTACTTCAGTGTTCCCAAGCAACAATTTTGTGGGATGGGCCAGAGGGTTTCCCTCCATAAAAGCCATGTTCCAAAGCCTATTTGTATGCAGAAATTCTATAATTTGGGGGGCCCTTTAAGCTTTACCTCCCATCAGTCTCCAAGAATTCTCCAAAGCAAGGATGTTGAGCCTGTCTCAAACACACTCAAATGCAGCATTGCACAGTAGATTCTCAAATGTGTCCCCAGCCCTCAGACTCTTTCCCTTCACAGCCAGCTGTCCCTCCCCCCCAGCTTCCTCACTCCCATCTCTATTAGTGCTGCTAGTCCAGCTCTCCACATCTGCCGTCAGTCACATGCCCCACACATGTCATCTTTGCCTTTCCCTGTCTGTTGTTCACCATCACTCCTATTCTGATGTTAATAGCAACCTGCTGGATTTGCTGCTTTCCATTCTGAGCCTCTTTAATCCACTTGTACAAAATGACTGCTCTCTGAACTACTCCCTGAATTATTCCGCCATAGAGCTTTTTATTCACCTACCATCTCTTCACCCCCTAGGGGTGTGTTCTGATATACATGTAGGGAAACTATGCCTGAAACAGCTATGTACGCCTTGTCCATCCTCTTCTCCATTCTTGGTGTTTGTACCTTATCACCCATAGCCAGCCGGCCAGCCAAGGGCGCAGAGCTCACATCTGTTTGGCCCCTGAGACCTCCCCTCTCCATGTACTTGTTTATAAAGTCCTCTTTCTCCCTTAATTAAACTCCTCTAGTGGTGGCCAAAGGCACACAGTTCAGCATTTTCTTACTCCCTTTGCGCTTATACCTCTCGAAAGCATTGTGTTTATTTGTTTGCATGTTGATTGCCCATCTCCTTCCCCACTCCAAAGCCAAGCGGACAGGTCTTTCTCTGGCTCACTAGTACCTGGCACCTATGACTCTGCCTTGGGCAAAGAACCATCCAGCAAATAAATGTGAATTCTGAAACTGTCATTACAAAAGCTTTGAGATATGCAAAAATCAAGAAACATAAAATCCACACAGATGGAAACAAATGAAGCCCTCCCAGCAACCCCAATAAGCCAACCAAGTTGAAAGTTGCACAGGTGAATGAGAAAGGACGCTGTTGGCTGTGTTTCTTGGAAGTGAAATAATGGACCATGACACAGTCTGTCTCAAAACTTTCATTATGACCTATGTATTCCGTATTTGTGTAATGAATGTTAATATAACTGTCTCCTTGACTGGACTGTGAGTTTGGAGTGGAACTGGGCCTTAGCATATGTCTGAAATTTGAGAAGGATTTCTAACCAGACCCGTGAGGTCTGGCATCCATCATTATCTGGAAGGCCGTAATTCAGAGGTGCCTCCATGGAACTGGGCCTCAAGGGTCTTAATTGCAGTCCCACTGGATTTGTTTTGACTGGAAATCTTATTGCCTGTTTTTAAAGCATATTTCCACGGGCACTTTTAAGTACTTGAGACCTCTTGGTGGGCAGGCATTTCACCCCCACCAGGAAATCTCATCAAAATGATATTGTTTTGTGCATGAGTGCAATAAAAACCTTCAGAAATGTTGCTGTTCCCTGTCTTGGCTCTGGATATAAGCAGTTAAGTCCATTCAGAAGGTATTTCAACCACATCTGAGATACTGGGTCAGGGCCAGGTGGCAGAGTCTCACAGTAAACAATAAAATAAAAAATGAAGATGGGAAGGAGAACGCCACAAGAATGTCTCTAGTTACAAGTCAAAGTACAATTCAAGGTAGAGCAAAACACCGTTTTTGGCATGCGGCTTTGTTTCAGAGGGCTGAGTGGTAACCCGCTGTGCTAGCTGGGCGATGACTGGTGCTCCCAGGCGGGGCCTTTCTCTGTGGATTTTTGATCTTGCCTCTTCCAGGTTGAGGAACCATCCTTGAGGAACCACGTAACAGGAGGACTATTCTTATGTGAAGTTCCTAATGTCTCCGAGGTGTTTCTCAGATCATTTGGTCTGGGGATCCCAGCCGTTGATGTTAGAGCAGAGGGTCATGGGTCCCCTGTTGGAGGTCGCTTTTGACATTCTTCAAGCTCCTGATTATCTCTGTGGTCCCCAGTCTGAGATTTCACACTCAGTGCTCTCACCTAAGCCTTTCATCATGACGCTGAGCATTCTAGAAAGATGGCTGTGAAGAGGGCCTCTTGGTGTCAGCGTGAAAGCAACAGTGTTGAAGCATCAGCTAAGCCTGTATCCTCTCTGCCGTCCCCTCCGGGAGGCTTGTCCTGGTCTCATGCATTGCCATCTCTCTTTCCAGAGGTGTGAACATGTATGCCATGCTGACGGGGACACTGCCATTCACAGTGGAGCCTTTCAGCCTGAGGGCTTTGTACCAGAAGATGGTGGACAAGGAGATGAACCCCCTTCCCACCCAGCTCTCTACAGGTAATGCACCTGCCGCTCTCTGGATTATGGTTCAGGACTTTTGTTCTGACCAGTTTGGGTCCATTTGTGAAGCAGTATTTGTTTTCCAGCAATGGTATTATGAGCAAGACCGAGTTTCTTCCTGGTGTTAAAACTAAATCTCAAGAGGTGGTTGGGTTTCCCATCTCTAAGCCACTCCCTGCGTCTCACCTGTACCCTTTCCTGTTCTATTCCAGATTCAAACCCCTAACTTCCTTCTTCCTCCTTCTGCACAAAACACACGAGTCAAAAGGATCTTATAGTCTCCCTTTGAAAAATAATTGCAGGCTTGTCATAAAACCCAACATACTATAGTGCTGACTTGGAAAAGAGCGTTTACAATCACATTTCTATTGTTTCTTCTTTAAGACATACTAATTTCATTCGAATTAGGTCTGTGATTTGTTTTCTAGTTTCTGATCCTGTTCAAAAGCTTGCAGATATACGTAGGTTCAGTTACCACACTGGGCGGGATCATCAGGTGTGTTTGGGAAATATTCCCAAACTTTAGCTGGTTCATATTTCAGTCAACAGTTTGTATTAAGGTTTGGTTTCAGATCCAGTAAATTAGTACAATTTTTTCTTTTGTTTGGTTCATAGTTCACTTCAAGTTTCTGGTCTCAGTGTGGGCTTGCTGATCATTTAACTGGCTCCTTAGAATAAATTCAGCTTTGCTGAGACGAGATTTTGACTGAAAAAAGAAATTATTTAACTTCAGCTTATGAAACATGGTTAAAATATAGCATTTTATCTTACTACTTTAATGTATTTTTTTCTTGTATTTGTAAAGTACGTGTGAAGCTATGCTTGAGTTTATTATGCTTGCCAAGTGGAATCACAGCTGAAACGCACTCTCATATGTAATTATCTCATTTGTCTATACTTTCACCTTTATGAGGAAGGGTAAACTCTCTGGAGGCTGAAAGCAAAGGAGGCAGCATGTCCTTGGGAGGATAAGTTACAGTTCTGTCATCATACGATATGTATTTCTGCACTGAGAGCCATAACTCTTAAGAGTTAGGAAATGTGCAAAATATTGAATGAATTGTTCTATTTTGGTTTTAGAGGTTTCAGAAATATGGTAAGTGCTGTCAAGCACCGTGAGGCGTGCTCATTCCTTCCTTCCTTCATTCACTCATCCCACGTTTCATCTTCATTAGCTTGTTCCGTGGATAACTACTGTGTACCCATTAGGCGTGTCCTAGTCTGAGGAAGACAGAGAGGAAACCAGGCAGTCTCTTCTCTTATAAAGCTCAGGCATCAGTGAGAAGGGCAAAACATACAAGGATAAATAGTTATTGGCTAGTGCCAGTGCTCTAAATAAAATAAATCAGCATAAGGGGGATAGTTTTTTTTCTTAAACAAAAAAAGATGATTTGAAAAATATTTTATTGTGCTATAATTGTAGATTCACCTGCAGTTGTAAGAAATAACATAGAGAAATCGTGTATCCTTCCCTCAGTTTCCTTCACAGGGTAAGATCTTGTGTAATATCACCTCCAGGAGATTAATACTGATAAAATCCATTGACCTTATTCAGATTTCACAAGTTTTACGTTCATTCAAGTGTGTTTTTATTTCTGTGCAGTTTTATCACATGTGTAAATCACCATAGCCAAGGTGTGGTCCAGTCCTATCACAAGGGTCTCTCTGTTACTCCTCTTCCTCCCCTTTCCCTAAGCCCCATCAACCACTCCCCTGTCCCTGTCTCTAATTCGGTCATTTCAAAATGCTATATCTACATATACACATGTAATATGTATGTATATACATATATATATAGCTTTTTACACTCAGAATAATTCCATTCAGATCCTCTGAGTTGTTGCATGTGTCAGGACTTTGTTTCTTTTTATTGGTGAATAGTATTCCCCAGTATGGATATACCACAGTTTAACTGTCACCTGTTGAAGGACGATTGGGTTGTTTGCAGTCTGGGGCTCTTATGAATACAGCATCTGTGAACATTCACATATAAGTTTTTTCTGTGAATATGGTTTCATTTATCTGGGACAAATGCCTAAGAGTGAAATTGCTGGTGGGTTAGTAAGCACATCTTGAGTTTGGTAAGAGCTTAGCAGCCTCTTGTTCAGAGTGGCTGCGTCATTTTGCATTCCCACTGGCAATGGGCTAGTGATTGCTGCATCCTAGCTGACATTTGATGCGTCATATTTTTTAGTCATTCTGGTAGAGGTCTACTGGTATCTCATGGTGATAATGAAGTTTGATATTTACTAATAAATGCTGTCTTTCAAAGTAGTCTTGTTAAGGGTTATACACTCATGAATAATGCTGTCTCTCAGAGCGATTCTGAGGTTCCTCCGTCAGATCAGAGCCTGAAGATGTCTGTACCCCCTGGCTTTGGGAGGGTGAACAGTGCTCACTTTGAATTTCACTGCTACCCTGAGGGGCTGGATAGCTGCTGATCTGCTCCTCCTCATATTAGTCAGGATAGGTCAGATTGGACTGTGGTGTTAATTAGCCCCCAAATCTCAGTAGCTTAAGATAACAAAGGTTCCTTTCTCACTCTTGCTACATACTTACCTATTAAGAGTTGGATCAAGCAGTAAGGCTTCTGCCCAACCTAGGGCCCAAGCTGATGGAGCAGCCACCATTTCCAACCTTCTTGGTTCATGCAGAGGGGGCGAGAAGGAGAAGCTCTCTCACCAGCACTTAAATCACTCACCAATATGTTGCTTCCACTTATAACTCATAGTTTGCTAAAACCTGGCCCATGGCTTCACCAGGTGAAGGGGTGGGGCAGTACAATCCTACCACGTGTCCTGAAAGTGCTGAGGGAGAAATATTTGTTGAACAGCATCAGTGTGAGCCACACAGGCTGTGGGAGGAGGAGCAGGCAAGTCATCTCTGGCTGAGCTGGGCAGCCAAGCAAGGACAGGTAAGTTAGCAACACAAGAAAATCAGTGTCATGTCAGGCGCGTTGGCTCACACCTGTAATCTCAGCACTTTGGGAGGCCAAGGCAAGAAGATTGCCTGGGGCCAGGTGTTTGAAACCAGCTTGGAAAATATAGGGATACCCCATCTCTACAAAAAGCTTTCTAAAATTAGACTGTGGTGGTGAATGCCTGTAGTCTTAGCTACTCAGGAGACTGAGGCAGGAGGATCACTTAAGCCCAGGAGATGGGTTGTAGTTGCACTCCAGTCTGGGTGACAGAGCAAGACCTTATCTCAAAAAAAAAAGAGGGGGTATAGTCTTCTAAAAAAGAAAAGAAAAGAAAAAGGGGGGTAAGGGAATGAGGGATTAGGGAGAAGGGAGGTGGGAGGGGGAAAGGAGGTCACGGTGTGTGGCACCTCTTGGGGACAGGACACAATTATAAGAGGAACTTTAACAAATGCAATCAGTGCAACCTAATTCTTTATACCCTCAATGAATCCCAAACAATAACAATATCAGTCTTGTAACTTTAGAGCCATACCTTGTTTTTACTTGGAATAATATTATACAGCTTTAGCAGGCTGGGCTCTAAGTGTTTTCCGATTGTGAAAATTAAAGTTACCCTTAAAAAAGTACAAATCGCACTCTTGAAGGTGTTTAAAAAAAAAAAAAAAAAAAAGACAAAAGATAATTGCCAGGAAGAAATACTAAAACTGTTCCAGGCAATTTCAGCATTACCGGAGTTGGTGTCTGACCTCACTTAGCTCCTGCTCTGAGGAGCAGTTTGGCCTTCAGCTCTGTGTGAGCTTGTTAACAATCTCCACATTCCTGCAGGACTGTGTTGTCTTGACTTGTCGAGCATGAATTGCACTTTTGCATTTCTGTATCTCATTTTCCAACTTAGGAATCTGGCGGTACCCCTCCCCCACCCCATCCCTTTTTTCTTTCTATTGGGATATTGATCCTTTGTCCTGGGTATCAAGCGTAGCGTTTGCACAGGATAGAGGCTCAAGGAATCTAAGTTGCCGACTCTGGTGTCAAAGTGCATGCATGACCTAGAAAGGCAGCCAATAGATTATTTTGACAGCTCACAGTTGAGAGTTGGCCTGATACAGTAGGGCCCAGAGCAGTGCACCAGCTGCAGAGGTAGCCCAGACCAAGTAAATGACCTTGGTTTGGGGTGTCAGCTGCTGTCCTTCTGACAGTCCTCTGTTTTTCTAGCCCTTTGCACCCCAGTAAGTATATCTCCTTTCTCTTCCAATGAGCCTGGCCCACCTTTCTTTATGATATCATAGGATACCATCTGCTTCCATCCCAAAATATGAGCTTGCCAGTAACAAGAGTTGCCGCCATTCATTGAACTGTCATGTGCTTTTCACATGTGGTATCTTGTTTTTCACAACTCTGCAAGGTAAACACTATTATTCCCTACTTAACCGAGAACTGGGTCTCAGAGAAGATTAAGTCTTGATAGACTGGAAACCTGGGTTTTCCTACTATGCCATGCTGTTCCTCTCACTTTTCTGGTTTTATTTGATGTAAACCCCCATCCGCACTCCAGGGTTTCAGGGTATCGCCTGTTGTCTCTCTGTCTTCATGTTTTGAGGTATGTCCATCCAAATTGAAAATACGCCAACCTTACTAAGTGTCTCACTAACGCACATCTTTACTAATTAGATAGTTCTGCCACTTTTATCGATACTGGTCTCATCTATTTCATCTTACTATCCCTTTTCTAGATAGGGTTGGAAGAATTTTTACCAAATTTGAGTTGAAAACGGCGTCATTACCCTTGTCAGTCCATAGAGTGTGCTTCCAAAGAACCACCCACGTCTCCATCGTGGAGTTTGAAGACTTAGGCTTGGCGGCTTTTCCACTTCTCTCTTCCAGACCGTTCCTCTCTGCTTGTTGGCACTTGCATGACACAGGGCAGTGAATCCCTTTTGTTACTCGGGAACTTTTCAGACGGCCACTTACCTTTTCATCACCATACCTCACCCATAGCATTTACAATATATCCCAAGTAGTCTCTGTGAATCAAAAGGGTTTCGTGCCTCAAATTCACCAACGTCAAGCTTTTGTGAGAGTTGAGCCAGAGCTAATTAAGGGGTCCTAGAAGGTGTAATTATCAGACTATCAAATAATTCCTTAGCTCAGGAGGTGATGAAGGGGGAGCCTTGGGGTGAGGGGGACTCTAATTCATCCAGTGGGCTACTTTAACACGAAAAGCCCCGTGGCTTTGTCTGTCTGCTGGGACCCCTTGCTCAGCAGTGTCCAGGTGCTGATGGCTCGTGAAAGCAAATGAGTTTTACACTGGAAGACCGTACCGTGTGTTATGCTGAGCAGGGTGGCAGGGCACCCATGTGGTTCCCCCCACCTCTCCAGCCCTGAGTGGAGAAGCCACATTGTGTTAGCTCAGAAGGCCATGCCTGGCATGGCTTTCCAGGACACTGGGAAATATTTTAATAATCTCTTTTCTCTCGTGAGACATAGGAATTTACAAGACCCTAACACAAACTTCAAAAGAGCTTTGAGGAAGTTCTTAAAGTCCTTTTTGGAAAGCAATGCAATGTTTGGATGTCCAAAGAAATAAAATTTGTCAGTAGAGAGATGAACTAAAATTACTTATGCTCATCAGCAATTTGTGAAGATGCAGAGTGCTTGGCTACAGAAATAGAACAAAAACACATACGCATTTGTCCTTAGTTTTTCTGGTTAGTCATCCTCTGATAAGGCTTGTCAGCAGCCTGGATGGTTGTCCAGGCCCTCTCAGGGTAAGCAGCAGAGATATCTGAGAAAGTATCATGAACTCAACAGCCTCCCAATTCAATTCCTTAAGCCCGCATCTTTTTTTTCCTTGACCAACAGATGCCCTCAGTTAAGATCCAAATAACTTGCAATATAGACGTATTCAGAGAAGGGATATAGAGGTTCTGGAAAAGGAAATTTTTGTTTGTTTTTGGAGACCTGTTTACTTTTAAACCATGGAAGAACATTTTAGGAAAGTTTTATTTGGACACCTAACTATAAAACATACCTTGAGACTGTAACGGTGTTCACATGCACATTTTACCCACTCAATCTTGAAATGACCTTTTGGTGATCTCATGAGCAATACCGTATAGGAGCCAACCCTGGAGGAGTTACCTGGAAAAGTTACCTGGCAACATGACCGAGCAAAGGCTATTTCTCTTGAGTTGATTGGGCCATCACAGCTGGCCCCTTTGTGATGGCACTATTTTTACTCTACACAAAATGGGTTGATAGAAGACTTTCTTTTAAGAACAATATTAAAATGACAGCTTAAAGACTATGAAAAAGTGAGAGTTTTATGACTTTTTCTCACAAAACTAGAATATCTTAGAAAGGAGAAATAACCTTGAAAAGTAGGATAAAAAAATTCGAAGACCTAACAAATTGACTGTTTTCTACCATTTATTCTTTGGTATATTGGAAATCCTGCACAAAGCAACACGAAAGAATATTTTTATATTACAAAGACATTATAACAGTGTTCATAAGATAAGGAATATAGATGAGGAAAATGCCATAGGACCACCACTAAGCAAGGCAGACAAACTGTCTTCCTTGTGGCATCAGTGCTGATGTTGTTTGAGCAGGCGTGAATGTGCTGTACGTTCTGCAGAGCAGTTTTGTAGCATATGCCCTTCATGTTCATCATAAGCATGTTTTTACGTGTTGTAGTTGTCTCCATTCTTATAATTTTAAAGGATATAAACATTCTGCTTATAGACAAACTAGCTCCTACCTCCAGCACTTCGGTGGACAGCAGGTGCATGCTGTACATGTTTGTTAAATCGGAGGAAACCCAAGGCACTTAAAAGAGTTATTTTTGGCTGGGATGGAAGGCCACTGGATTGTAGAGATTTTATGGTTTGTCAACGTTTTCTCAAATCCTTTCCTTGCATAGCATGCTCAGCATGACTGATGTGATGGCAGCAAGCTTCAGAGGCTGAAAAATAAGGATGAACTTGACTGGCATCCAGTCTGCCCGATGAGTTGCGTCCTTATTGGGGGCAACATGAAAGGAGAGGGCTGGCAGGTCCACATGGGTTCAGAGTGTGGCCCTCACTGGACCTTTGTACAAAACGAGGATTTAAAAACTTGAGTCACTCTCTTGCAGGGTTGAGCCTTTAACAAAAACATGTGGCTGTCCGGTGTCTTCAAATAGACAGCTGATGGGCTGGGCTGTGTGGGCATGGGCTCTATCTGTCCTGGGCATTGTGTTGTTCATTCACGGAGTGTGGGGAAGAGCAGGACAGCTACGGAGAATGGCTTTGGAAGTGAGCAGGAGCTCACTGGCCTCCTGAGACTCGGAGTATCCCCCAATTCCTAATTAGAAGTTCTAACTTAGAAGCCTTTATCCCTCTGGCTTCTTCTTCAGTGCTCAGAAACCTACCTGGAGGGCAGGTACTTTCTGTTTTATTGATTGATTGATTAATTGGTTGATAGAGACATAATCTTACTCTGTCACCTGGGTAGAGTACTGTGGTGTCATAGATCGCAGCAACCTCAAACTCGTGGGCTCAAAAGATCCTCTTGGTTCAGCCCCGAAGTAGCTGGGACTACAGGCGCGCGCCACAACATCTGGCTGGTTTTTCTATTTTTAGTAGAGACGGAGTCTCACTCTTGCCCGGGTTGTTCTAGAACTCATGAGCTCAAGCACGTTGCTGGCCTCAGCCTCTCAATGTGCTGGGATTACAGGCATGAGCTGCCACACTGGCCCTGTTTATTTTCCTGA
Organism: Loris lydekkerianus; assembly: GCA_963574355.1. NCBI lineage: Eukaryota > Metazoa > Chordata > Mammalia > Primates > Lorisidae > Loris > Loris lydekkerianus. The sequence goes on from CAUYPK010157358.1 coordinate 12,077, forward strand.
GGATATCTCTTCTGCTCACCTCTAAGCAACAAGACCACAGGTTGTGTTGGGAAGTCCAGGGCGTGGGGAAACCCAGGCTGTTCTTGCTTTAATATGTACCACTTATATCCCTTGGACAGATGTCCTACATTCTTTTTTAAAGAATAAAGGAAATAGGATTTAAAGCATGCCACTTGTCTAAGGGGAGGTAGGGTTGAATCTAAGCAATATGAATCATTGAATCAAAATCCTGCCCAGAGACTAGATGGCCCCAGTGGTGACTGGGGAGTGGCAGGCGAGGCGGGGTCACCTGCCTGGTGGTTGTCAGCGGTGTCTGGGTTCAGCCTGTAACATGGGTGTGTTCTTTCCTGAATGTCTTCCAGGAGCCATCAATTTCCTGCGCTCTCTCCTGGAACCAGACCCTGTGAAGAGGCCAAATATTCAGCAAGCTCTGGCGAATCGTTGGCTTAATGAGAATTACACAGGCAAAGTGCCCTGTAATGTCACTTATCCCAACAGGTAATTTAGTACACACAGAGGGGCTCCTCCTCAGGCAAGATAGGACCTGTCCTGTGACCCTGAGTACTTCTGGGTAGGAGAGTCCCGGGAAAGCTGCCTTCCCTCTTGGCTGTTCCCCACTGCTACACCCCTCCTGCACACAGATGAGCCCGTCTCAACCCACAGAGGAGGCGCAGACAAGGCCACCCGTGGGGTTGTGCAGCGTGGCCTGTGGGGATATGGACAGAGGGGTGAGTGGAAGCTGGAGACAGTCTCTGAGGGGGGTCTTCCCGGAGGGACAGTGTTTCTAGTTCCCATGTAGGGACAGTTTAGACCAGTTGTGGCCTCTGCGTGTGTGTTTCTGTGTTTACATGTATGAGTATGTGCATGAGTGGGTATGTTTGCGTGTTAGTGTCTGTACACCTATAAATGTGCAAGTGTGTGTTTGATTCACCCATGACCTCACCTGCCAACATCAGGCAGATCCCCCGTGGCACATCCCCCTCCTGTTTCAAACCACCCTTCATCTCCTCTTCTGCTTTGTTGGTGGTGTTTATTTCAGCCATAAGTGCCCTGCCTCAAAGCGTTAGGGGCTTCAGCAGTCGTTGGTGTTAGGCTGGGTCCCAGTGGGCTTGCCGTGAGGGGCCACTGTGTAAGTTTCCATGAGCAGGTCTAGCTAAGGAAGGCCCACAGACAGGAGCCCCCCGGCTAGAACACTGCTGGCACCTGCTGCAGCCCAGGCCTCTGTGTGCTGGGATACTGACTAAAGATTTGAAAACCAGTCGAGAACACCTGTTTTAGGACTTTCCTTGTACTCATTTGAAATATTGCTAACTAACCTGCAAGAGGAGGTGAGAGCTCTCACTGCGGCTACTTCAAAGAAAAGATGGAGATCACAGACACGATACCTTCTTTCTTTCTTCAGACCCCGCATGGCCCACCCTTCTGACCAAAGGGGGACAGATGGGCACCCAAAGGACAGGGAAAGAGGTTCTCCATGGTCATATTTTCAATGCCTGGAAGGTCTGGAAACACCCCACAAGCCTTAGGAAAGCTGAAGTGCTGAGTTCTCTAAACAAGATGGGAAGGCAGGGCCCTATCTTGGGATGGAAGTTCTAGAACAGCGGTTCTCAACCTGTGGGTTGTGACCCCTTTGGGGTCGAACAACCCTTTCACAGGGGTGGCCTAAGACCATCCTGCGTATCAGATATTTACGTTACGATTCATAACAGTAACAAAATTACAGTTATGACGTAGCAATGAAAATAATTTTATGGTTGGGGGTCACCACAACATGAGGAACTGTATTAAAGGATCGCGGCATTAGGAAGGTTGAGAACCACTGTTCTAGAAGCACTTAGGGGGTGTGGGAGTCTACATCTCCACTACTGGGCCAGTTTTATACTCTTACACTCTCCATGTCGATACAGGAGGTGGTTCCACTCAGATGCCATCTAGAATTCTAGCATTTGGCTCCTGGGAAATAATTTAAACAAAGTCTAGGTAACTTAGGTTACCAAGGGAACCTGGAAATAGATCACTGGTTTCCAATACCAGCTCAGTTTGGGACAGTTTTTGAAATAGACACCAGAAATACTACCCCAAAGTGAGGCAGACCTCATTACTAATGCCATATCTATGGGTGGCAGTACGCAGGTATCCTTTCCGTTAAAGGAGGGGGCATTGGTGGCACCCTAATGAGTCATTAGGCTAATGTAATCACTGTCTAAATGAGCAGAATCGATCCGCTCAGCGCAGCAGCTGTTCAAGGAAGCAGAGCTGGTATTGGACAGGTCCTGTTGGCAGTGTCTTCATTCACACGGGATTGTGTAGCTTTTCCACAGGTTGTAGACAGCCTTTGGTAAATGAAAGCTAAAATTCAAGTCCATATGCTCATGTTGCCAGATCAGTAGTTTTTGCATTTGGACTTGGTGAGAAGCACAAACGCTGTACATGCAACTGGTTAGGGGAATTGTAAAAAACTGGCCTAGATCTGTTATATTAGCAGCTTGGCATGTTCCGTTTATGGAAGCCCATTATTCATTGTACACTAGAGGCAAGTCGGTGTATAGTTTTTAAGTAATGAAACCAGAATTCTAAACTGTTAGGGGAGGTACATGTTATTTATAGTCTTCATTTTGAAAAATGTTTATCTTTAAGGCAAAAAGAAGTATTTATTTAATAATAATTTTTCTGGTTTTACCAGCACATAGATAAAAGGAATATGAACACGTGACTATAGAAAAGACTGTCTCCTTTATAAAGTATGTTTTATAGCCCCAAATTTAATTATTTTAAATGATATCCAAGCTTTTCTTTTGGGAAAGTGAAGAAAATAAAGGCCCCGTGTTTTACATTACTCTTCTGTAAATGCTTCTCTGAAGTCACATGGGTCTCCAAGTTGATCTCCAAAAGGCTCAAGGGAACTATCTTTAAAAGTAAGTTTTTTATAGTGAATGTTCATGCCAGTCAGTCAACAGATGCTTGCTGGGTGCCTGGCCCCCTCTCCGATCTGGGGCAGACGTTTGCACAGAGCCAATCTTGGTGCCTCTTCCTGTCTCCCAGAAGAGGCCGGGCCGTCTCCCCGCCCCTCCAGTTCACTCTGGAGATGGTGGGAGGGAAGATGGCCGTGGGTGATATAGGACAGAGTTAGACCAAATTAGATCTGTGTTTTAAAAACGGATTTTTGTGCGAATTTGCTTAGTTCAGATTGTATCTGGTGTTCTGGAACATTTCACCATTCTCTGTATCACCCAAACATGCAGTGATAATACATATTCAGTAGCTGATGTTGGAGAGAGCCAAATATATACATTATTTATTGGAAAACATTTAAAATAATTGCTTTTACTCAAGAGTCAGTTACAGTCTACTTTTTGGCAGAGCTCCTGGCTTTTTTCTTGTTGTTTATGTCTTTTTTTGGTTGTTATTGTTTTGTTTTGAGACAGAGTCTCACTCTTTTGCTCCAGGCTAGAGTGCTGTGGCACCATGGCTCACAGCAACCTCAAACTCCTGGGCTAAAATGATCTTCCTGTCTCAGCCTCCTGGGTAACCGGGACTACAAGCACCAGCCACAGTGCCCGGCTACTTTTTCTATTTTTAGTAGAGATGGGGTCTCGATCTTGCTCAGGCTGGTCTTGAACTGCTAGCCTCAAGCAGACCTCCCACCTCAGCCTCCCAGAGTGCTGGGTTATAGGCATGAGCCACCACGTCTGGCCAGAGCTCCTGTTTTTGAGACTACAGATACAAAGGGCAGAGATGGTGTATCTATTCCTGCACCCTCCCTTCTCTCACCTCTGCCCTGGGAGCACCTGCTCAGCAGAAGGCAAGGAAGGGTTTCTCAGAGCACTGAGGTCTGATTGACTAGGAGCAGAGCCACAGGCATGTCTGATTGACCAGAAGCTGGGCCACACCCACTCTGGAGTTTCCAGGTATTTTCAAACAACTGCACCCTCTGTGTTAAGCGTTGTAGCAAACCTCAAGTAGTATATTTTGTAATCTGGTGGCAAACAGGAGGCAAGGCTGATTTCATTGTTCTTCCAGTGCGGATTTTTGGTTGGTTGGTTTGTTTTTGTTGTTGTTGTTTTGATTTTTGTTTGGTCAGCACTTCATCAAATCTAGGGGAGGAAGAGCTGAGATGTGGGTTATGCTGATGACTGGAGCACAGTGGGCAGGAGCACTAGGCCTCCTCTTGGCACCTCTGTTAACAGACGGTGCATACTAGGCAATTCAGTGTCCTGTCTATAATGATGGGGTTTCTCTGGTCATTATGGTTCTGAGGTCCCATCATGAATGTCTTCAGACCCTTTGGCTTGGTTGCGAGCTCTCCAGTCAAGTGAGGTTGCTTTCTGCTCAGAGTATCCTATTTGCATCTCTCTTAAGAGGTTTAGAATGTTCTTTTAACACACCCCACTACCAACACACGCGGTCCTGATGACTCCTGGCTTGATTTCTTGTTCTCTGTAGCCACTGGCTGTGCCTATCTGTGAGGCAGTGAGTGTGGGGAATTAGCATCTAGAGCAGTGGTTCTCAACCTCCCTAATGCCGTGATGTATTTTCATTGTTACAAAGGGGTGGCAATCCACAAGTTGAGAACCGCTGATCTAGAGTCTGAGCCAGGCTATCTAGGTGTCAACTGGGAGCTGCTGCTTCCTGCCTGTGTGGTCCTGGACAAGTTACTTTATTGCTGTGAGTGTCAGTTTCTTCATCTGTGAAATGGGATGACAGTTCCTACTTATATGACTTTTGGGAGGGCTAAGTTAGTTCATGCTCCATCTTCCCCGCTGGAATGTATCCTCCAGGTGTGTGGTGGGTGTGTGAATGAGTGAGTGAATAAATAAGGGCCTGGTATTTCTTTGGCTTCACAATACCCTCATAAAGTCGCTCTAACCTGTCTTCCCCTGAGAGCACCCCGCATGACAGCTGAGCCCCAGGCTCCCATGTGTGAACCTGTGATGTCTCCTTCCTCTAAACATGGTCTGGCCTTTCCCTAATACTCCCAAACCACATTAAGTGTGGCCTCTATCCATGGCAACAAATACATTTTCAGGAAAGAATGTGTAATTGGAAAGAAATAAATATAATCTGGTTATTAGAGGATATGAAGGGATTATTCAGACTGCATCAAGCATGTATCAGACGGCATGTGGTTCTGCAGGAGATGTCTTTGGTTTTGAAGATGCGCACTGAAGTGCTAAGGAGTGAAATGTCATGGTGTCTGAAATTTAAAATACCTTAGCAAAAAGAAAAATCAGCAAGGAGGGCAGAGTGTCCCTCGGCATCTGCAGGTGATGGTATGCGTAGGTGATTATGCTGTTCCCTCCACTTTTCTGAATACATGAAACTTTTCATAACATGAAACTTTTCATAATAAAGTGAGGGAATAGGGCTGAGTGCAGTGGCTGATGCCGGTAATCCCAACATTTGGGAAGCTGAGGCAGCTGGATTGCCCTGAGCTCACAGGTTCGAGACCAGCCTGAGCCAGAGTGAGACCTCATCTCTACAAATAGCCGGGCGTTGTGGTGGGCGCCTGTAGTCCCAGCTACTTGGGAGGCTGAGGCAAGAGAATCGCTTAAGCCCAGGAGTTTGAGGTTGCTGTGAGCTATGACACCATGGCTCTCTACCAAGGGTGACAAAGTGAAACTTTGTCTCAAAAAAATAAAAACAAAGTGAGGGAATGAATGGGTGGGTGAATATGCCCAACTGTCCACAGGGGCCCCATGTGGGCCCCTCAGTGAAGGCAGAACAAGTTAGGGTCGGGGTGACTGGGTCTCATTTCCTCTGCTTGGCAGGATCTCTCTGGAGGACCTAAGCCCGAGTGTGGTGTTGCACATGACCGAAAAGCTGGGCTACAAGAACAGCGACGTGATCAACACCGTGCTGTCCAACCGCGCCTGTCACATCCTCGCCATCTACTTCCTCCTAAACAAGAAGCTCGAGCGCTACTTGTCAGGGGTAAGCAGGAGCCTAGAACAGCGTTTTTTAAACTTTTTTTTTAATCTCACAGCACACTTAAAACTATAGTTAAACTTCCACGATACACTTAAGTTATGATGATCCAAATTTAAAAAAGATTTAAAAAGAAGAAAAAAAAGAATATACTTACTGTGCTTTGAACTTCTTTTGAAAATAATTTAATCTTTAAAAATTTTCACGGTGCATCTGAGATCCTCTCTCAGTACACAATGTGCCAAGCATACCGCTTGGAAATCTCTGCTCTCTATGGAAAAAAAGAAAACAGAACTCTTAGACCCAAAGTGTTTCCCAGGGGCTGACACTTGATCTACGCTGCTAATTTAGCCTTGTGTGGGGCTGAGTTTCCCTTTGTGGAGTGAAGTAGTAGTGAAACCTGCATCTCAGGTAGCACTTTTTATCTGGGGTGTTTTTCAAATGTTCTCCCACAAAGTTAAGCCCTGATCAGAACTGTTCGGCGACTCAAGCCTCTTTTTCCTTCAGCTTCTGCTGCCTTTTCTATTCTGCTACCCCTTTGCTCTTCCGTTTCCCCACATTATAGGTTTTAGGGGCTGCTCTGGCCGTTAAAGCTGGGGAACTGTGTCCCTCTGGCATTTGTCTCTACAATATGGTGTATGAGGAAGCCACTGTTTACTATCACTTCTCCAGAAAATAGAAATGGAGTTGAACTTCACTAACTTGACCCTGACACTTTCCTCAGTCTGGGTGTTAGAAAATCCAAGTGTCCTGTGTCACACACAAGGCACTGTTGGGGGTCCTGCAGCATGGAGTGGACAATGGTATCCTGGCCCCTTGAACCCCTGCATCATTTGGGGGTAAGGGAATTTACAAACCTTGGTATCTAGTTATGAATAAATCATCTCTGAATGGGCAGTGGCTCAAAAAGAATTCTGCAAAGAAAACTGCATCCAAGGCAATGTGGATTCCATCCATACACAAGTCCTGCTTCCACTCAGAGTGGTGGGTGCTGACAAGATCTAACAGCAAGTCAGCCAGAGAAGCTGAGCATTATGAGGAAGCCCATCTGAAATTTGACTGAGTGTCCACTTCATGGAGGGACGACCTCACCCCATGCATGTTGGATCTTGGGATGTGCTGGCATGGAGTTGTCACTGTTAGGTAGACATTTAGAATCCAGAACTTGAGGACAACTTCTAGAGTTTTTTCAGTGCTCTTTAAAGTCTTGTGATACTCCAGCATGTCACAAAATTTCACCAAACAGGCTTAAAAACCTTTTTTGAGTCTGTATTAGAGCAAAAGATGAAAATCCACCTGCATTTGGGGAAATGATACTCTGCGTGCTTTGGTAAAAAGGACCAAAATAATACCCGGAAGACAAGATGGTCAGAGCATGTCTCTTGTTAGCAAATAGATCTGGGAGGCATCTAGAAAACACTGCTGAATATATGAAGAACTTGATGGGAGGTTTGTTAAACAGTTGGATGAAAGTACAGATGTTTTCCAAGCTGATTCAGCTTAGGATATTTGCTAGATTTTGCTTCAGCAGGAAATTATCTACAGAACTACTTTTTTTACTTTATGGGTGAATCACTGAAGGAAAGAAAAAAGATTATCAAGAGTAAAAGGTTTTTAAAAATAAGAATAGTGGGAAAGAATAAGAATAGTGTTTTATGGGGGGAAAAAAGTTTCATGTAAATAGGGATGGGTAGTATTTCTGATGGGGACAGAGTAGTGACTCTGAGGCTTGATGTCCGAGATGCTGGCATTGATCATAGGAAGACTGCTGTGGGAGAGAAGTAAAGTTTAGAAGGACAGGACTTTCCGCACACAGTGTGCTATTTACATTATTTCATTATGTGATAAGGAAAGGCTAAGAACATCCCTGGCACCACACGGCAGTTCTTCATTCTGTCTTCATGAGCAACTTAGAAAACATACGGGACTTGAAGGGCTTTTCTTTTTCTTTTTTCTAAGAAGATGGTTTGTCCTAAATTTTTTTCTTTTTTTTTTTGAGACAGGCTGTGTTACCCTGGGTAGAGATGGGAGCCCCACCCTGTTACCCCAGGTAGAGGCGGGAGCCCCACCCTGTTACCCCGGGTAGAGGCGGGAGCCCCACCCTGTTACCCCGGGTAGAGGCGGGAGCCCCACCCTGTTACCCCGGGTAGAGGCGGGAGCCCCACCCTGTTACCCCGGGTAGAGGCGGGAGCCCCACCCGGTTACCCTGGGTAGAGTGCAGTGG